>FQSS02000792.1:89250-104159 GCA_900128795.2 Malbranchea cinnamomea
AAAAAACCGGAGACAATTTTCCAGTCCCAAAAACCACCCTCCGTAATTAATGGGCCCATAGAAAAAGCTCTCTATTCACGCTGACATGCCACGTTAGAAAAATCCAGACGCCGCAACCCATAATATGGTGTAGGATAAGAAATAGTACGTTGTAACGAGATTCGCTTCCAAGCGATCCAGTCCGTCGTCCAAATTAGCAGCTGTCCGAAGCCGTAAACGATCACGACCGGACAATTCAAGAGAAGTCGGGTGCCTTGCCAGAAACCAGTAGCCCTACTATAAGACCGAAAAGCCCCAGAACGGAACTGAAAATCTCAATAACCAGAATCTTGACGAATCTGCATCACGGTGAGAGTTAGTCTCACATAAGGCGAGAACCTGGCTAACTGGTCCACTTACAAGCTTGCATCAGCAGCATCTGCCAATGCAGCACTGCTCCCGTTGATTCCAACCGATACACCACATATTAAGTTGCACACTCCAACAGTGAGTCCGGCCCAGAATATCGCATACCCGGTGAAGAAATTACTGCCTGTGTAGAGTTTTTCGTCGGGAAGTGGGAAGAGTTTCGACGAAAACACGATGGACATAATGACGCCGTAGATAGCGACGACTTCGCAGAAGATAATGGAAATGAGGTTCTTGGTCCGAATTCTGGGAGCCTTTACGCCCCCGCCGATGATAGATGAGCCAGTGATAAAAATTCCCCTGATAGCGGCGAGAGTTATAAAGATAGTCATTAGAATGGATGATTTGTCACCACAACCAGGTGTTCAGGAATAGATTCCGGCTGCGCTTCTTACCATGCAGCTCCCACAACTGACAAGCCTATACAGAGACCAATGCCTATATTGGCCCATGCGTATGGAGAAACTGTCTCTAGAAATTGGCCAATCTGTAAACGAGCGGACAAGGTGTCAGCGGTGAAGTCATGCTGTCGATTACGGTGATGCTGGCACATACGTTAAATGCCTCGCCTTCGCCATTAAAGAGCATATCTGAAGTAATATTAGTTCGGTTGCGACAGAGAAGTGGGATGTTTCACGCTTACAAGCTCCAACGATGGAGAGGGCAACTGTGGCGCCGACAGCAGGGTAACTGAGGCCCATTCTGGCGTCCCGTTTGCGCAGGCAGCCCGGAAAGAGCTATACAGCAGCTTGAAGTTGCCCAGAAGATGGTGTAAGGGAGTTCTCAATTGCCGAACAGGCGTGCTGGCTCCCACAGCAGCAGAGTTGAAGTCAAGTTGTTTGTAAATGCACTGATTGTCGTGTCGTCGTTGGAAACCAACAAGTGGTGCTTGAGCCAAGAGTTTCTCCGTTCCCTTCGCTCCCCTGATCAGGACGACCGCGGGCCCCAGGCAACGTCAATTCCAAGGTCCCTCACCAGCCTAGCAGTATAATGAACGTTCTACTCTGTTAACGACTAGCCTTTGCCTCATTCTCCTTACTTCAGTATCTTCTGCTCTTTTTCTGTTACAGTCTTACGAGCGAATACGAATTGCACGTTTTCTTACCCGAACTGTCCCTCTTTGAACGCCAACATTCGACTCCAGCTGAGCACTCGCGTTTTACGACAGATCAGATCGCAATGGCCTCGCAATCAGCAACAGGGTCGTATTCCAACCCTTTAAGGAAACTGTTCAAGTACGTGGTGCCGTTGTAATATGCGTACGGATGGCCAAGCTGGGATCCTAATCTGGGGGACATGCAGGGTGGTCTTTCTTGGAGAACAAAGCGGTATGACAACCAACCTGCGTAAAGAGTCGCCTAAGCTCCCCCACGGCTGCTGACGCTTGCACTTCTGAGGCAGTTGGGAAGACGTCGTTGATAACAAGATTTATGTACGATTCATTTGACAACACATACCAGGCCACCATCGGCATTGATTTTCTCTCGAAAGTACGATGCCATATGTTCTTCGCTTCTGCTGGTCTGGCCGCCTTAGTGACCGTATTGCTTTCTATTTTAGACGATGTACTTAGAAGACCGGACCGTTCGCCTACAGCTCTGGGACACAGCAGGTCAAGAGAGGTTCCGATCCTTGATTCCCTCATTTATCCGCGACTCCAGCGTGGCTGTGGTTGTGTACGACATCTCAAATGCCAAATCCTTTCAGAATACTCGGAAATGGGTAGATGACCTTCGTGCAGAGCGGGGAAATGACGTTATCATTGTGCTGGTTGGGAACAAGACTGATTTGAATGACAAGCGGGAGGTAACGACCGCGCAAGGGGAAGAGGAGGCAAAGAAGAACGGCATGATGTTTATTGAGACGAGCGCCAAGGTCGGATACAATGTGAAACAGCTGTTTCGACGGATAGCGCAGGCCCTCCCAGGCATGGAAAGTGAAGCATCAAGAGGAGATAATCAAAGTATGCCGTTCCGGTATTTCCAATTCTCAATATCTGTTGCTAATTGGTGTGCTGCAGTGATCGACGTCAATATCAACCCTACGCAGCCAGTGAGCAACGATGGCTGTGCCTGCTGATGCGCTGTTTTGCAAACACTACTCCTGTCCGCCACTTCTTGCTCTTACGTCCCTTCTGGTTGAGATATTTACTACGCCTTGAACATTCTGCACTGTATAGTTTTGGCCACGCTTCTATCAAGCTGCAGGCGTTATTGACTGAATGTCTTGGTATTTCTTACGATCTAATACTTGTGTCTGTGCCATGCATCCGCTACCCTTCCAGCAAGCTATTTTGTTCGCAGTGATGTTTCGTTCCTCGGTCTCCGCAAGCATGGAGTTTCATAGGATTCATTGATGGCCCATGTCAGCTGGTACAAACCGCTTAAGTTACCAAACCCAGCGAGCCTCGCCAGTCAAAGTTCAGGCTATCAGGTGTGCTCAGTACATGTATAGTTGAAGCGTCCGTCAGGTCCGAAGAGTCATTCTCTAAATAGAAGCAGGATATGCCGATATAGCTGAGGATTATAGAGAATCAACACTGTGCAATCTGATCTGTACGGAAAGCATTTCTAATGGAATGAATGGGAAGGAGGGCATGCTGACCGTCATGATACTATGACCATTCAAGTTGTTGGGGGACAGCCGATGGCGCCGCGGAATCGGAGCATGGCTTTTCCACGCCGGGCCTTGGCAAGCCACAGTCGATCATGGGACAAGGAAGACCGTTCGCCCACTGCGCTCAGCCCTGTGGCATTCCCAGCCTCTGGTTGCAGAAGCGCTGCAGACCATTTTCCCTGCCCAAACCCCCTAGGATGTGTTATTCTAAAGTCGTTTGCTAAACATTTGTTTACGATTCTCCGGTGCCAGTCAGTCCTTCGGCGCCGTCTTCATCCTCTTTTCCCAATCTCTTTGTCTCAATTTGGGAGCAAGCCCTGCTTGCTGCAAGACAGCGAAGATGGGCTTCTCTCAACGTATACTCCGCCTACCGCGGCCGCAAGTATGAAAACCTGTCCTTCGATGGCTGAATAATAAATAGCCTACTCAGTGGATATGTCGAGATCGCTGACTATGGCGCTAAGCAGACATTTCTTTACGTGATGAGTTTACAAACCGGTGCAACGGTGATCACACTCTCCCTCCTTTTGAACAAGGTCAGTGGTCTGTTTGGACTACTGGTCGTTCTTACCGGCTTCCACCTCTCTCCTTTTCAATTATCGATGTACATCTACTCCGTAATCGCTCTGGCGTTGACCGCTTTTTTGGCTCCGCACATCCGCAAACAGTCGCCGCTACAATGCCTCGCTCTGGCTTGGTTCTACGTGGTTGATAGCGTCATCAATGCTGCGTATACTGCTGTCTTCGCAGTGACATGGTTTATGTTTATTTCGCAACATGAGAATTCATCGCCAACTCGGGGGCCTGGGTCATCAACCATGAATGACGCAGCTGGCTTCACCAATCCGAAGTATAACGTATCCTCCGTTCAAGTTGATCCGGTGAGTGACGCGGCGTCTGCGCAGCCTGCGGATGCCCCTGCAGGCACATCAGGGGATTCGGAGGGAGTTCCCAGTCTGGGAAACGGCGTCCTGCAGCCAGAGAGCCTGCAGAGCATTGGAATCATTTGCACACTATGGACAATCAGAGTATACTTTGTATTGGTCATGCTCTCATTTGCTCGCCAATGCTTGAGACAGCATGCTCTGAGCAGATTGACCTCGACTACGTCTCGTCCGGGATCTATAATCCATAGCCGCAACCCGTCTGCCGTTAGCAGTCTTCACAGTCGCAGTTCGTCCCTAATAAGTAATATCGCTCTTGAAATGGACCCGTTTGCAACGAAATATCCGGAGGGCCAGGGCTGGAAAGGCAAGTTAGGTCGTGCGATGATATCTTTTCCACGAAGTTATTGGCTGGATTCAGATAATGACGATGGAAGTTGGATCATCGGAATGAACCGAAAGTTTCGCAGACGCAGGGATGTGGGCGGGATTGGTGAGCGAGAAAGACGCCGACGAGCTGGAACTGGTCCACCGCCACCGTCAAAAGACGTACTCAACTCGGTTGGCTTCGCACCAGGTGGCCAGGGACCATATCAATCACAGGGCAGCAGTGTTGCCGGCGGCATCCCAGTAGTCGTCTATGATTTTCCCGTGGAGCAACGCGAAAGAGAAGTTTGAGACGAAAACTCTGGATCATCAGGAATGCTGTGGATCAACCACACCGGTTTTTGTTTCAATGTCGACAGAACGAGTTGCAAATACTGATGGCGAAAACCTTCACGGAAGATCGTGGACATGCTCCCTACTTCCTTTTTCGAAAGGCGCTATTTCCGGACCACATTCCTGTCATGATATCTTATTCTCAGCTCGGAATGGGTGAACGTCGGAGTTGGGCATAATAGGCGTTGACGTTGTTCCCCCACTTATTGAATTGGGATATATATTGCGGGATATCGAACGATTTAAATGTGCTCCATTCCAGGTACGGCAGTGCCTCATACCTGGCGGCTTTTCCCCTTTATAATCTCATGTATCGAAACTGTCTCCATTAGGCGCTGTCTTTTTCCTTTCTCCTGCCTGTTGGTTTCTGCTCGTCCACTTTTTCTTCCTTCGTTTTCTTGCTCAAGGGTTTCACATGGGGTTCTCTCGTTCTCTATTCAAAGGGATGATGGGCCGCGCAGAGCCGGCGCAGCGGTGCAGACACATGTTCACTTTGGAATCCGGAGTTCTCTGCACAACTGTTGGTGTCCTGACATGTCTATCGTTCTATGGAAAGGAAGGTATATATACCCTCTTCTTTGGTGAATATGAGGTGTTTTTTGTGACTGACGATTTGGTCGCTTTTGGAACAATTGGGAACCTATGGGCTGATTGGATATAAGCTGCCTCTGATAATGACAGGGAAAGAATGCACGGCAGCCAAAGTCATGTCTTTGCGACTAGATTGCCTCAAGTTAATTAGGACTAATCATGAGACTAATATCAAGCTTTGAGAGTATACAATCCCTGGCAAATACTCAATGACGTTGAAGAGATTAATATTTTGGTAAGAAGCCATCACCATTTACTCTGGAGAATGACAAGAGCACAAAATAATCAGCAGGATTCTTCTGTGGTTTTGAAATGTACACATTGAGACAAATGAAACCTGATCTTTGTCTATTTCCTAGCATACTACCAGGTAACATAGTTATGGGTTCTGAGTAACGCATTATCTCTCTTCGAGGTCACAGCCCTGAAAGGTGTAATTTATCCGTTATCGTACCGTAAGGAATCAGGGTTCTACGAGCTAATTCAATGGTCAACCTTTTTGCCAGAGCCAAGTCAAGCCGAGCGCTTGATCTGAAATATCTGGCGGATATAGTAATTTACAAATCTTTTGGAAGCACATTCCGCATTCAGCCAAAATGTCAGGTAAGTTCTTTGTTTTTTTCTTCGTAGCTCAGCATTTTCAAAGCAGAATGCAGGCTCACAAAATTCATATTAGAACACGAAGAAGATGATCCCATCATTGCAAGCTACGATATCCTCATCACAGATGCACAGATACGCCGTTTTCTTCTCCAGTACCCGGATCGCCAGGCTGAACAACCCTATAACGATGCCACAATGCAAAAACCGACCGAGCTTCGACTCAAGCCCAAGACAGGCCTTGTGGAAGTCGACATCCCAATAAATACACGGATAAACTACGATGAACGCAAGGGCATACGATATGGCAACGCACTGAGGAAGAGCAATATTGTGCAGCAAGGCGGGACACATGGCATTGCTGGTGGATTTAACACTATTGGCGTGCCTGCACGCGCAAGGATGGAAGAGGTTATCTCAAAGACCAAAGGTGATGAGTATGGCGACGATATATACGATGAAGACCAGCTGCTATTGGAAGATGAGGATAAGAAAGCGGCAGTGATCATGGGGCATCAGACGTTAGGTGGAAGAGTGAAGGCGCCCGTTGACGGAGATCCGATATACATGCTTGGGGCCTTTAAAGAGAGTACGTTCTTCGCGAGTCTGCGGTGAAATACCTGTACCCCTAAATCTATGTAAACCCGCTGACTATGGCACATCGGAGCAGATCAACTTCATCTTGCGCCGTTATCGGCGGTTGTTCAACTTCGGCCGCAGCTGCACCATCTTGACGCGTTTGACGAAATTACTGTGAAGGCGAAGGCATCAAAAGCAAAACAAGCAGAAGAAGGGGAACCGGAAGCACGGGCGATCGACGTCAAGGTTAAGTCCGCTGAAGGAGACACCGGTGGGCAGAGCAATAATGAACTTTTGAAGAGAATTCAGGAGGAGAAATGGGAAAAATATGAGTGGATTGATGAGAATGTAAGCTCAAGCCCATGCGTATTCAAGTTGCCATCTATGATCAATAATCCAGTGTTTCTCGGACTGACGCAATTCTGTTCCTGGCTTTTTAGGACCAAGAATCATGGGAAAAGTACGAGGAGTATATGTTTAACCTCACGCTTGAAGAATCGCCCCAGTTGCAATCCGCCATTGAGGCTGAGGACTACATTGACAGCATGAGCGCACCGCGCGTGGATCCAGTTCACCCAGAATTGACGGGGTGGGCGATCAAATCCAGGAGAGAGAAGCGAGGAAAGCCAAGCAAACCCGCGGAAGTTGTTTCCTGATGATGTCCCAGCACAAAAAGAAAGAGATAAATGAAAGTGAGACTCACAGGGGCCTTGTCTAAAGACTCGAATCTCTTCATGGAGATGACAGTCTCGCTTCGCCTTTACCAGCTCTGCTGGAAAGGATCAGGGAACGTGCAAAACCCAAGGCTACGCTTCGTGTAGTTAAATGGCGCAAGGACTTGAAAACCCTCATCTCTCAAGACTTTAGATGCGTCTAACATTTCGATTTTCACTCGTCCCAAACCTCCTCACCAGCATCCTGGTCGGGCGTCGGATATCGACATTTCACTTAGTTTCTGAGGCTCAATCCACAGCGGAGTCGTGAAACTCTGTTATCGTCAATATATTACTGCGATTGATAGGAGAAAGGCAAAGCAAACATGGCAGTGACTACAATTCTCTAGCTCTTCAAATTGACTTTTATAGGGACAGAATAATTCCGACAAAGATGAATTCCCTAGTTGGAATGGCATCACGTTCGGTGGCGTGCCGCGACATATTAGTCATACCGTGTAGCCTTATCACGTGATCAATTGAAAAATTCTCCAGAAAGTCTCTTGAGGAATGCTCGATCCATCCGCCCCTGGAGAAGATCAGTTTTTTTGTCAGGCCACAGTCGCGGGGGTAGGAATACATTCTCCTTTTGTTGCTCTCTCCGTTTTACTTTCTTTTTCTATTGTCTTTTTTGATTGCTCGTTCGTCTTTCCTTTTCCCTCGAATTGGTTTGAATTCTCCTCATCCTTGACGGCATTTCCACAGCCATGCTCTCACGAGCTGGCCAGAGAAGGTATGCCCTCCGTCGGCTACATCACCCGTATGAGCGGCTGGCGCTGTCACAACGATATCAAGCGCTTCCGCAATTCCAACATTGGTCAAGTCGGATA
This sequence comes from Malbranchea cinnamomea, assembly GCA_900128795.2. Taxonomy (NCBI): domain Eukaryota; kingdom Fungi; phylum Ascomycota; class Eurotiomycetes; order Onygenales; family Malbrancheaceae; genus Malbranchea; species Malbranchea cinnamomea. The sequence goes on from FQSS02000792.1 coordinate 97,192, forward strand.
CAATTCGCCTCTACCTCGACCACCACGACTGTTGCACCTATCCAACCGAAGTCACAGGCCTCCACACGAATCGCGTCACTCCCACCCACTCGTCGTTTCGCTACGGCGGCGTCAGAACAGCATGACCCTCATGGCTTATATATCCCGTTTGAGGGGGAAGATCTTTCCGTTTTGTCTGACTCATCTTCATTGACGGCACAATGGAATTCACAGTTTCCGTTTTCGAATTCTTCCGATCCATTGGAACATGCCTCATCAGTAATTATACTTAATGACCATGTTTGCACGCGTCCTAAACCTCTTCGAAGACAGAATGGAATTGGAGGTGACATTGAGGACATGCTTGCCAATCTTGATGTCAGTCTTGCTGTCGGCATGTTTGACCGCGCTGCTCTCCTAGTTCGACGGCTGTCGGCCCAATACCCTCGGGGCTCTCAAGAAATCTTGAACCTTCATAACAAATATATTCAAATGATGGTGTCACACATGATCATCAACCGGCGGCCCAGTATGGCTTTCCAAGTGCAGCGATGGTTTGAGGTCGACATGAAAATGAGTGGCGTTGAACCGGATGCTACAACCTACGGTTTGTTGCTGAAAATGTCGCTCCGCATGCTGCATGGATCGAAACGCCATCGCACCGTTCATAGATACTGGGCATTAGTGAAAGAAGCCCAAATGGAGGAAGCCGTTCTCAGAGTTCCAGTTCTCTCTGAAGCTGATTTGGGTTTGCTCTCAGAGGTATGAGCTTGTTTCATGATTGTTTCCTGCGAGAAAAGAATGGATATGACGGAGGACTGACCATACCTTCCCTTTCAGTTGTGCCTTTCCCAACTTCCCGCCTCTGAACTCGAAAGCGCTCACATTCATGAACTCGATGCAGCTGAAAAGCTACATGAGTCGCGCGATGCTTCATCCAAGTCAACAGAAATGGAAGTTCTCAGCACGGAGCAAAAAGGTTTTGGCCTTGTCAGTCTGAAAAATACCCTTTCAAGATTCAAACAATCCCCGCAATCGCTGTTACCCTCGGACTTCGTAGGCTCGCCGGAAGAAAGAAGAGCAGAGCTTGACAGACGCAGACAACTCCGGCTAGAAGAAGATTCCATCACATCAGCCATCGATCGCTGGCGGAAAGAAAGTGAAGTGCGAAGTGCGTCCGGAGTATCTATGGGTCCGGATAAGAAACTCGGCGCTCTTCTGTATGAATGGCACGAGGAGCTAAGTTCGAAAATAAAACAGGAACTAGAGCTCGCGGCCCTTTCGGAAGGGAAGGCCAAATTGACAGCGGAGGAGACAGATCGATGTGAATACGCCCCTTTCCTCAGGGCCATTGGCCCTGAAAAGTTAGCAGGTCTTTCAATTTTGACTGCTACATCCTCGCTAGCCCAAGCTGGCATGGATAAAGGAGCGACCATCTCGTCCTTCGTGATGAACTTGGGGTCAGCTATTGAGGAAGAATATCTCGCTGAGCGCTTCCGTCTATCCGCCGAGGCTAAGCAGGATGATGGGCCGAGTCGTGAGAAGGCTATCCTCAAACTTCTCGAGAAGGGCATGGCCGCGCCTGGAGGAAAAACTCGATTCAAGAAGTTGATTCGGAAGTTCAAGGCAAACGAGGAGCCTGTGGCATGGTCCCCTATTCTTAAGGTCAAAATCGGTTCATTCCTTGCTTCCATGCTTTTCAATTCGACAACTGTCTCTGTGAAACAAGTGAATCCGGAGACCAAAGAAGTAACCATTTCCAAGGAACCTGCTTTCCGACACCTCCACCACATAGAAAGAGGGTATCATGTCGGTTATGTGCACCTCCATGAAAAGCTCATCCAAAAACTGCTTCGTGAACCCCCGGCCGCTTTTATGGCGAAACATCTGCCGATGGTTGCTCCCCCCCGGCCATGGGAAGACCATAATATTGGAGGTTTTCTCGGCTCCCCAACTACAATCGTCCGTGTGAAAAATGGCGACGACTCTCAACTACGATACATTCGAGCAGCCGCAGAGCGGGGTGACTTAGATACCATTTTCAAGGGGCTGTCTGTTTTGGGTAAAACAGCTTGGAAAATCAATAAGCCCGTTTTTGAAGTGATGTTGCAAGCGTGGAATTCAACAAAAGCAATCGCCAACATTGCACCTCTGAATCCTGACTTGAAAGTCCCAGAGAAACCCGACACAGACGACCCGGGGACGCTCAAGGCTTACTTCTACGAGAAACACAGGATCCAGAACGCCATCTCTGGGTTTCACTCGGAGCGATGTTTTCAGAACTTTCAGATGGAGATTGCTCGAACATTTCTTAATGAGATATTTTATCTACCCCATAACATGGATTTCCGTGGACGAGCATACCCATTGCCGCCATATCTAAATCAGATGACTGCTGACAATTGCCGTGGACTCCTCCTATTTAGCGAGGGTAAGGAATTGGGCGAAAGAGGCCTGAGATGGTTGAAGATACACTTGGCCAATGTGTATGGTTTCGACAAGGCCAGTTTTGAGGAGCGTGAACAGTTTGCAATGGACCACCTAGACGACATCTATGACTCGGCAGAAAATGCTCTGAACGGTCGCAGGTGGTGGCTTCAGGCTGAAGATCCTTTCCAGTGTTTGGCAGCTTGCATTGAGTTGAGGAACGCGCTGAAATCCCCGGATCCAACCCGCTTTGTGTCACATTTACCGATCCACCAAGACGGGTCCTGCAACGGCCTGCAACATTATGCTGCCCTTGGAGGTGATGTGATTGGTGCCCAGCAAGTTAACCTTGAGCCTTCTGACCGCCCGTCAGACATTTACACAGCAGTGGCTGAACATGTGAAGAGCAGCATTTCGCAAGACGCACGTCGTGGTAACAAACTTGCCGTTGTTCTCCAAAATAAGGTCACCAGAAAGGTCGTGAAGCAAACGGTAATGACGAATGTTTACGGTGTCACTTTCATCGGCGCAGTTCGTCAGGTTAGGAGGCAGTTACAGGATTATTATCCGGAATTGGAAAAGAATAACATCATCAGTCCATGCGCAACTTATATTTCTCAGAAGATATTTGCAGCCTTGGGTTCTATGTTTTCTGGTGCTCACGCGATTCAGTTCTGGCTGGGCGATTGCGCGAATCGCATCACGCGATCTGTGTCGTTTGAACAGCTGGAAGCGTTGCAGGCGAAGTATGATAAGTTGGGTGGAATCGAGATAGCTGAGAAAGAGGCGTCCGGCGCGATAAAGAAGAGTTTGAAGCCTAGTTCCCTATTCAACGCCACCGTTATTTGGACAACGCCATTGAGATTACCCGTCGTTCAGCCCTACCGCAGTCACAAAGTCCGCCGCATTCGTACTTGTCTTCAGGACCTTTCTATTCAAGATCCTTCGCTCAGCGATGTGGTCGATCAACGCAAGCAGCTGCAAGCGTTTCCTCCGAACTTCATTCATTCTTTGGACGCAACTCACATGTTTCTTTCTGCCATAAAATGTGATGAACTTGGCCTGACGTTCTCCGCTGTCCATGATTCGTTTTGGACTCATGCCTCTGATGTCGATACGATGAATCGCGTTCTACGAGATGCTTTCATTCGTATGCACAGTGAAGATATCGTGCAACGACTGTCGGCAGAGTTCTCTGCGAGATACTCCGATCGCTTGTATCTGGCAAAAGTGCGCCCAGACACTCCACTCGCGAGAAAGATTGTACAGTTCCGAAAGCAGAGACGCATAGGAGCTGCTCACGGTAAAGATTCTGAAGTGTTGCTGGAGTACAAGCGCATCAAACTTCTCTCCTCCAGTGACCCTGCAGAGCAGGAGCTAGGGCGTCAGATGGTCACCCCAGCGAGCATATTTGCCGATTATCCTAATGCTGAAGAATGCCTCTCTTCGACCCAGTCTCTCGGCGTCGCCGGAATGGGTCACATTTCCCCCGAAGAAGCCGAGATAGCATCGCAGATGGTGAATACGGAGATCGACCCTGGCGTCGGTCTACCTACACTTGAAGCTGACCCCGTCGAAACGGCGATCGAAGCTAGTGGCTCTGAAGAAGAAGTTGCCCTCGCCGCAGCTGCGGAGGCGAGCCGTCAAAAGGGCAAGCAAGCCAAGGCCAAAAAGACCAGACAGTTTGTTACGCTCTGGTTGCCGCTAACATTCCTGCCTGTTCCTCCCAAGGGCAAATTTGACGTTTCACGCTTGAAACAGAGTGACTACTTTTTCTCCTGATGAGTTGGTTTACTGCTGACTCGTTGCATGCTTTTTTTTTTCTCTACAACACTAGATCTGTGCAGCATTGGATGTATTGTGCTCATCTCTCCTGATCCTAATATCCTTTGCATTCATTGTGGTGTTTTTTTTTAAAGATGGGGAGGGCGTTATCTTGTGGTGATACCTTTGATCGTGTTCGATCCATGATACTTTGACGTGTATTTTGACTCCACGTGTCTTATTAGCCATTGTTGCTGTCGTTTCCGGAGTCATGTCGAGGAAAAGATGAGGTGGGACAAAATGGTGGCGTTCTTGAAATGTTAGAGATCTACTCACGTTTCCGCTCACCGCCTTGGTGAGGGACGTATCTGTACATTATTTCTTGGTGAGGTGTGTGTTTTTGATGACTGGTGTGATTCGGACTTGGTATGCCTCTCCGATCTACCCTGCTGGAACTTCTATTTCTCAATGGGTTGGAAGCAAGCTAGCTTGTACGTGTATATATAATGTGGCCAGATTTGAGCATACAAGATATTTTGACCAATCTTCGGACCTGACTCGAGAATGAAGGAGAGGATATTGCTCTGCAGAGCTTTCTGTCTCGAATTCTAACCACTATACCGACTATCGAAGACAGGTGCATAGAGGTTTGGGTTGTCTGGAATACCTCGTCTGGTCTGGTTCTGCATTCAGGAGTGTGCCTCAGGTTGAGGAGAACTACCATGCTGTTTCTTCAAGCTCGGAAGGGGATCATTCGGAACTGTCTTTCCAGAATCGGTTGTTGCTCCCGAGACGGACGTCCCTGAGATTGACGCGCTCGGACGTCGGGCTTCACCGCACACCGCAGTCAGAGACTGCCCACTCCGCTCATCTCACTACTCTATCAAGCAGCGACTCAATCAGACGTCGCGAAACACGGCACTGTTACTCCTTCGTCACACACAATTGCGCGGAACTGCGCAAACTCGACAGACTATGCTTCGAGAACACGATGGCGACTGTCGGACCTCGCAAGCGAGCGTGTCCGAACGAGTCGGTGCGATGCAGAAGTGCATATGGAAAGCAGACTAGCCGTCTCGCAACCGAGTACGGGGTGAGTTGCTCCGGAGTACCAATCATGCAAGAATACGGAGAAGAAAGTTCAGAGAAACCAAGAACCCGAGTCGTCCAGAAGCGAGAGTTTGATGAGGAGTGATTGGAAGTTGGCACAAGACAGACCGACACGACACCGACAATAGTCTCGTAGTCGCTCAGACAGCTCCACCACATCCACATCTTCGAAAGCACAGCTCATCCGCAAGTCTACGATCATCGCAAGGGATACTACCTTGACCGTGGGGGGACATTTCTGTCGTCTTTCAGACGATACACATTCACAAATGTGATGGAAGAGGACCAGAAAATTGAAATGGAAGGGGAGAAGACGGACAACACGGGACTGGCCCATGGGTTTTGATTGTGGTCCATTCTCAGCTCCACGAAATATACACTTTGCTGCATCGTGGGGATAAATGGGGCAGGCAGAGAGTATAACGGTGAAAATCTGGGGTAGTAAGTGTTGATGGAGAAAACCTTCTTCAAAGCCTTCAACCTTCCCGTCTGACGGCTTGAAACCCCCCGTCCATAAATTTCCTATGTCTTGGGGTCTCCATGTGCACTACTCCTGCTGATGGAGTGGGTTCTCGACGCCCACAGACTCCTTGTGCCGATGTGCTGAGGACTTGGGAGTGGTGGCATCAATCAATTAAAGGTGAAGTGGTGAACGCTTCCACCATAGGACAGATTCCCACGCGTGGCAAACAAGGGTGATCCTAGAGCGGAAGAAACGACTATCACATCTAGATCTGTTACAAGTTTCCTCTTTCGCGACATGGTTCGTCTGAACTGCAGAGCGGCAGGGGAAGCAAGCATCATTCCCACGGCTTTGTGCTACTCTGCCACGACCAAGATCGAATAGGAGTGGGATGCAGAGAGGGTTAGGGGCGTCCAACAAAACGCCACCGGCTGGCAGAGGCGTCTTGAAGCCTTGAACCCTTGCTTGCCCCTGGGGCAAGTTGACAAAGCCTCCTGAGTGCCCACGCTCCCACGGGCCCCAGCCCAAAAGCGCCCACCCAGCCCTCCGGCTTAGAGCAATGCGCCTGTCTGAAGTGGAGTGGATTACAGGGACATTTGGCTTCAACGTTCCATCTTCCCGCCCTTGCAAGGCCAAACCGCGAGTGCGAAGTTCTGGAATTTTTCGTAACCACACAGTCCCAACCAACCTTGAACGCTCGTTGGCGGGTTCTCAACGGGTCTCTCTCCGTTAGGCTGTTAGCATACATTTAGTGTATCATTAATTGACGATTGCCATTCAAAGTTCGCACCGGACCCTTGGCGTTGTTGCAAGATGCGTGATTGGTTGTAGGAATTATTGGCCAAGGACAGCTGGCTGTGTCGAATGATTTGTATCGTCCTGCTCGGTCGGAGGATTCATGAGAACACATTCAATTTATTCTGGCGCTTCACAGAGAACAAAAGAGCAAATAATCCAATGACAGCAGCACTGAGATGAAGAACCAACGAGGTACGCAGCAAACGAATCGTTAATCATGAGCACTGAAGTACTCGGTAGATGGGCCCATCAAGCCCTTCTCCTAGACTTCTAATAAGAGTAACATAACACTCCTTGACGGTAGCACAAACGCATGTTGGAGAAAGTTGATGGCTCTGCTTCCCTTTCGGAATTGGGAATCAGAGCATGGAGTTGGCCTACGGGACAATTTTCCCCCGCGTGTTCTGCCGGAGAATATCATGCTTTT
>FQSS02000792.1:104175-117503 GCA_900128795.2 Malbranchea cinnamomea
AGTATCCGTATCTCGAAACAGTAATATAATATGTGGAGAGCTAAAAAAGAGGGAAAAAAAAGAAAAACGAAAGGTCGTAAAGTTCGACGCGAGCCAGAGCATTGCTACATACATACACGGTTCAATTATTCCACAGTCAAAATAATAACTAATCATGATACACAACACCGTTCACGTCTTCGTGGACAGACTCGTGGGTTGGTGGATGGGTTCATACCCCACTCCGTTGCTGCTCTAAACTTCCGCCTCTCTCCACATCGTCAAGTCTTTTTTCTTTCACCTTCGCTTGTCAGGCGCGGAGAGGGCGGGCTGGGACGGCTTCTTCTGAGTCTTTTTTTTTCTTCCTCTTTTCGGGCGCCATGATTTTGCTTCTTGTGCGTTTTCCCCGTTCTCCCTGATTGGCACTGTCCATTATTGGGTTCTCGCAGCGGCTCTCGCTCTCTCTGCCCGTCGGTTTCGCCATTCTCCCCAGCTCATCCCCAGATCCCCCCTTGCTAGCGCCCTCTGCTGGGCTTCCTTTCAGCCGGATTTATCCTAGGTTTTCCCCGCTAGCGGCCCCAAGAGTCTTTTCTGATGATCAACAGCGCCGTCTTCGCACCCCCTGCAGCAATATTGGCGAGGCCTTACTACTAGTGTCGCGACCTTGGCTGTTCTGGCGTGTCTTGGTTGCTCATCTCCGCAACGGATCTCCAGCCCAAAAGGCCCTCCAAAAAACCCTTTGCTGTGGGAATTTCCCTTCCCGAGCTTGACTGACTTCTCGACGCCGAAATTTCCTGTCATATTTTCCGACAGACCGAGAATATTTCACCCTTTTTGGTGTGTCAAGTGTCTCTGATTCGACCTGTCCGTACTGCTCTGGCCAGGGCTCCCATCCCTTTGATGTGTTTTTAACACCGGCGTCGAGAGGCACTTCTGCGCTGCTCCCACCAATTCCCCCCCCCTCCCCCCGGGTCCCACCCCCCGTCATCACCGCCCTCCGGTGGGTGGTTTTTGTCTTTGCTCATCGACACTCTCGCGAGCATGTCCAGTTCAACGTCTGTCCCGCATTTTGCTCCATTCGCCTCTCTCTCCACAGGTTCTGTTGGACTCCGGCCCAGCTGGCTCACTTCTTCCCAGACCTCGTCGTCGCACGAACAGCAGCACTCGCAGCAGCAGTCGCAGCCATCATTGGAGTCGCATCCACAACGCCAACAATTGTCGCAGGACTCTTCGTCGCAGCAGCAGCAGCGCCCTCTATCCCACACCACCCAGGGTTTAGACGCATTGGCAGAAGGGTCGCAATTCGCTCTCAACCAGCTGCAGCTTTCCCGAATGCAGGAGAGCTCGACGTTACCCTCCACCGGCGACACCGCGAAAAAGGATTTCCTCTATTCCAGTGAGCATCAGTCTTCCGTCTCAGGCACTCAGACGACCGCGCGTAAAGACCCTGGAGCGGAATCTCGTTCCACGAGCAAACGTGCTGCATCTTCTGCTCCCATTCGTCGGCGAATCAGCCGTGCATGTGATCAATGCAACCAGTTGAGGACTAAATGCGACGGGCAGGCACCGTGTGCACATTGCATTGGTATGAGAGAGCTCTTTCTCACGTCCTTTTTTGTGGCTCTTTTTTTGCTCTTAGCTCTAGGATACATTGACCTGAGCATACAAATGAGCGTTTGACGAAACTGACATTCGCGTCAACAGAATTCGGCTTGACATGTGAGTATGCCAGGGAGAGAAAGAAGCGAGGAAAAGCGTCGAAAAAAGACCTGGCGGCACAAGCTGCAGCCGCAGCGGCGGCGGCCGCCGCAACCGCTGCAAATTCCGGGGCTACCACATCGCAGGGGCTTGATAAACAGGCGACTCGCGAAGCCTTCGATTCGCCGTTTGGACAATCGCGACAGCTGGCAGACCCGACGAAGCCACCACATCTGCAACAGCCTCCATCGATACCCAGTCTCACAAGCACGAGCACGCAACAGCAGCAGTTACGGCCTGGTATGGACAACGTGACCCTGAGCCACTTCTCACAGTTGCCGGATATGAATCGTTCGGGTCTACAAGTGGGCGACCTCCGGTCCCTGCACAGCATCCATAACGGGCAAGCGACCACACAAACGTCTCCTTCTGTGCTTGCACCGCAACCCTTTAGCAACTATCACGACCCCCAATTTCCCTTGATTAACTCTCACGACCACAATCCCACCTCTTTAAATGGTTTCCGTTTTAGCAATAGCGGCGACAATAATTCGGTTCCATTCCTTGGTCTTACACCTCCCGCGCAGACTCCGGCATGGTTGTCGCTTCCTTCACCACCCCCTGCCACGTTCGCGACATTTTCTACTCTTCCCACCACAAACACATTAAGATACCCTGTTCTGCAGCCTCTTTTGCCTCACATTACCGCCATAATACCCCAATCCCTCGCCTGTGACTTGCTCGAACTCTACTTTGCCAGCTCATCCTCCATCCATCTCTGCCCCCAATCTCCATACGTGGTGGGCTATTTCTTCCGAAAGCAGTCGATTCTCCACCCCACAAGACCGCGAACATGCAGTCCAGCGCTGTTGGCCAGTATGCTTTGGGTAGCTGCACAGACTAGCGATGCAGCCTTCCTTACGTCTCCGCCCTCTGCGAGGGGAAGGGTGTGCCAGAAATTGTTGGAGCTCACCATCGGCTTGCTTAAACCATTAGTTCACGGACCTGCTCCTGGTGAGACTTCTCCTAACTATGCAGCTAATATGGTCATCAACGGCGTCGCTCTCGGAGGATTTGGGGTATCTATGGATCAGCTGGGTGCTGAAAGCAGTGCAACAGGTGCGATTGATGATGTGGCGACGTACATACACCTTGCCACAGTTGTCTCGGCTAGCGAATATAAGGCGGCCAGCATTCGATGGTGGTCAGCGGCTTGGTCACTTGCTCGGGAGCTGAAGCTTGGACGTGAACTACCTCCCGATCCGTCGCAACCTGGAGCAGACGGTATTCCGGGGACAGATCATGATGGGGACACGGAAATGGGCCGGCATGCCCACATCCCTGGACACACAAGCGACGCCAATGTAACTGCCAGCGCAACAATCTCAGAGGAGGAACGGGAGGAGAGACGAAGGATATGGTGGTTGTTGTACACCATGGATCGTCACTTGGCACTATGCTATAATCGCCCTCTGATACTGCTCGATAAGGAGTGCGAAGGTCTTTACCAACCCATGAACGATGCTCTTTGGCAGGCAGGCGACTTTGCTGCGGCTAAAAACAACCGCTATAGGCGGATGGGTCCTCCACTTGAATGCACCGACCACAGCATGTTCGGGTATTTCCTGCCATTGATGACAATACTAGGTGGGATCGTTGACCTTCAGATGGCACGCAACCACCCACGGTTTGGGATGAGCTTCCGGAACAGTAACAACTTTGATGCGCATGTCGCAGAGATTAAGAGGCAGCTGGGAATTTACGAGCAAAGCTTACGCGACTTCGAAGCCAGGCATACGGTAGCAGCGAACGCCGGGATCAACGCTGACGAGCCCATCGCAGCAGACAATCAGCTTCAAGATGTCGTCAGCCCTTCTGGCAGGTCCTCCAGCACCGTTGCCTCTCGGATGAGTGAATCCATTGTCCAGACCAAGATTGTGGCTGCATACGGTACTCACATCATGCACGTTCTGCATATACTGCTGACCGGAAAGTGGGATCCCATTTCTCTGCTTGACGACAACGATCTGTGGATTTCTTCGGAGTCGTTCATCCAAGCCATGGGCCATGCGGTAAAAGCAGCAGAAGCAGCAGAAGCAATCCTGGAATACGATCCGGACCTGAGTTTCATGCCGTTCTTCTTCGGGATGTATCTGCTGCAAGGGAGTTTCTTGCTACTTCTCACTGCGGATAAACTGCAAGGGGACGCCAGCCCAAGTGTCGTTCGTGCTTGCGAGACAATAGTGCGGGCACATGAAGCGTGTGTTGTGACATTGAATACAGAGTATCAGGTGAGTAGCTTCCCAAGACCAATGAATGCTACAATGTTCCGATCTAACAATGGACGCTTTTATAGCGAAATTTTCGAAAAGTCATGCGTTCGGCCCTCGCTCAGGTCCGCGGGCGCGTCCCAGACGACTTTGGCGAGCAACAACAGCGCCGACGGGAAGTCCTGGCTCTGTATCGCTGGACCGGCGACGGCACAGGGCTTGCTCTCTAGCACTCGACCGCTCACTTCAACGTCAATATGCCATCTTCGCACCTTACTTATGGTCAATGCATCTATACATCAAACAATCTAGCTTATATATATTTACACACTACTTGTTTTCCACTGCATAAGATTCTTAATGAATGGATGGAACAGCCCTCTCCGCGTCTGCACATGTTTTGTTTTGGAGGATGGCAATGGGTTGATGCTTGGTTGGGAAGCTGGAAAGCTTGTTGACGGGATTCTCTTTCTCCCTCTTCATTGTGGGGATGTCAGATAAGTGTTTACCCTGTATATACTATATTTGTTTTGGCACATATTCATTGAGCCGGGAGTTCTGCGGGTGCTGGATCTGGACCTCTGAAACTGGAACTGGCAGGGGCTTGGGGTGAACTATGTCTTTTGTTGCCTGCATTCTCTTACACAGAGCTGAGATACCAATTTGTTGTTGAATGCTCCCCACCTCGTTACATAGCGATTCCTTTATAATGTTGAATGAATATTAACTCTTCATCGGGTACTACTACTACTGCTACTTCTGACGCTACTAGCATGTAGTATGTTAGTATTCAACCCACCGTCGATGCTTGATGTCCCGTGGCATGTTCCGCAGCAGCAAACCTTATTGAAGATAAAAAGGTGCATCAGAAAGCTCAGAAACTTGAATACTTCTCATGACCTGACCAGAGGATACAGACAAGCCGGCGCATGAAGGGCGGGCGATCCAAACTGCCGAGCTGCCAAGGCCGGGAGGAAAAGTTCCGCTCCTCCAACGACCGCGGAGTGTGGACCGGAACAAGCTCATTGTAGTAATTAGTATTGCGCAGTGATCACTCTTCCTCTGCTGCTCCATTCTGATGCCAGGGTCGCCTGCTTGGGACTTTCTATCTCGAACAAATATCTCTTCAGCCGGCTGAAGATTTGCAGACAACCATGGTCTCGCGATCTGTCTTGCCGGTCGCGCGATCCGTTCTCAGCAGAATTCCACGGGCAGCCTCCAGTATCGCCGGCCCGCATCATCGTCGAGCTCTCCATCTCGCCCCTCCTTTCCTCCTCGACGACTACATCCCTCGGTACCAGCTCCTGAGCTCCGCCGAGGCGGCGAAAAAACGGTCGCTTGCCTATGCCCACCTGCGGAACTGCAACCTCTGTCCCCGAAAATGCGGAGTGAATAGGTACGAGCGATCCGGGATGTGCCTGATCGGCGCAGAGACCGTCAAGGTCAACGTCATTGCGCCACATTTTGGCGAGGAGCCGTGCATCCAGGGCTGGAATGGCAGCGGGTCTGTCTTTTTCAGTGGTTGTAACCTGCGGTGCACTTTTTGCCAGAATTATGTTAGTATTAGTTCTGAGCCGTCCCAGACCACCGCGCCTGCATTTTCTACCATGTTGAACTACAGTATATATACTATGTTCAGGTCCAACCTAGCTGATCATATACATATATAGGACATCTCCCACAAACGAAATGGCTACGACCTAACCCCGGAACAACTCACGGAATGGTATCTCAAACTCCACGAAGTCGGGAACGTGCATAATATCAATCTTGTTACTCCCGAACACGTCGTTCCGCAAGTCGCCCTCTCCATCCTACACGCCCGTGATCTCGGATTGCAGCTGCCGCCCATCGTGTACAACACATCTTCGTTTGATTCTTTAGAGTCCCTGTCTCTGCTCGACGGGTTGGTGGATATCTACTTGGCCGATTTCAAGGTCTGGACGACGGCGTCTTCGAAACGGTTTCTGAAAGCGGACGACTACACATCTACGGCAATGGAGAGTATCAAGGCTATGCATGACCAAGTTGGCGATCTAAGCTTTACGGCGGATGGCATCGCCAAGCGCGGCGTGCTGTTGCGGCACCTCGTCATGCCGGGATTGGAGCACGAAGGCGCGGAGATCATGAGGTGGATTGCGGAAAATGTTTCAAAGGATATGTATGTCCATATAATGGAGCAGTACCGGCCTGCTGCGCATGTGGGTAAGAAGAAGAGGAGGCAGCAGCGGGTGACTGCTGATGGAGCTGAGGAGGAAGAGGTGAGATATGCGGAGATCAATCGTCATATTGAGGAGAGGGAGTTGAGTTTCGTGCAGAAGGCCGCCAAGGACGCTGGGCTGTGGAGGTTCTGCGAACCTGCTGAACACGGAGGGTTCCATCTCTGAGCAAAGGGACGTGTGAGGTTTCGGACGTGATTGGGGGAGCACACATGCCGTATGTAATCCCATGCAGGGACCCGAGCAGCGACGTGTTATGGGATTCTCGGTTGTCCCGCTGGCTCCTGGGATTCGGCTGTGCCCCTTGATACGACTTACACCGTGTCCTGGGTTCATAATCCCGGACTGCAGGGTCAACAGCGACGGCCAAAAGGCAACTGGGCCCCCTAAAACCGCTTCTCTCACGCCTGGAGACGCCTCAAAAAGGCCCTCCTTGAATTCGAGGAATACTGTCCTTGGTCTACTCGTCTCATAAACCAGGTCTCCATTAAAAGTCTATTCATCAGGGAGCAGGACGCGACTAGTTGAAGGCGAAAAGGACTATTGAAGGTAACTAAACGTTTCGGAGACCTGCATTAGGTACAAATGAGGTCTTCGAGAAAACTTGGGGACACTCCAAACCTCACGGCCATCATCCAGCCATCGGAGCATTTGATGAATAATACTACTAACTTAGTACCTTTATGTCTGCCTCAAAGAAACAAAATACAGCGCTGGAAGAATGTTGTACTATATTGATCCTGTAGATTGGTTGACCCATACGCAAAAGAAAGAGATTGTGGTCGTGACTACATAAGCTGACTAGTCCATCATCCTTGTTTGATGTGAGTCTTTCATAGCTTCGTTGTCCCGCAGTCTGCTACAGTACTTACCAGCCCACCCACCTCTCCTCTGCCGGACGAAAAAAAACAGACCTCCAGCAATGAAGCCTGTAATAGCTGTCCCTGCGATTTCTGCCCTAGTCTACCGCGCATACTCTCGCAAATCCCTCACTCCGCTTGGTATCGTCGTCGCCACGCTCACCGCAATCGTGCACGCCGCACACCCCTCCGCCGCTCCTTTCGCGTTTCTAACAGTGTTCTTCCTCGCCGGCACGGCAGTGACGAAAGTCAAGCATGACGTCAAGGCCACGCTGACCGTCTCTGCGGTGGGAGGAACCGGGTCCTCCGCGAACGGAACTGGAGGAGAGGGTCCCCGAACACATGTCCAGGTCCTTGCGAATTCGGGCGTTGCGTCGATCTTGGTTGCTCTGCATCTGTGGCGGATGTACAAGGGGAGAAGCGGGACGGAAGATGGGGCGTGCTTTCCGTACCGTGGAGAGGAAGGGTTGCTGATGGTTGGGATAGTTGCGTGAGTGATTCCGCTTCCCCTAACTTGCTTCGAGTGGGTGGCGTGCGTCCTCTTGCGTGCTTGGCATGAGCTGATTTCAAGGATCTCTGAGGTGTGCGAATGCAGAAATTACGCCGCAGTCGCCGCAGATACATTCTCGAGCGAACTTGGCATCCTGTCGAAGAGTGCTCCACGACTGATCACGTCCCTGAGCTTGCGGAAAGTCCCCCGGGGAACCAACGGAGGCGTCACACTCGTAGGATTGGGTGCTGGAACTCTGGGAGCCTTCTTAATCGCCCTGACGTCCCTTGTGCTTCTCCCGTTCTGCTCCTCGGAGTCGGCCAGTGTCTCGCACGGTGAGGCCTGGACTTGGGAGAGGAAGGCATATTGGCTCCTTGGTGTTACAATCTGGGGAACTCTAGGAAGCCTACTCGACAGCGTTCTGGGTGGGCTTTTGCAGGCCACTGTCGTTGACAGGCGGACTGGAAAAGTGGTCGAAGGGAGCGGAGGACGCAAGGTATGGACTGTCGCCATCATGCTTGACTCTTAAAACAGACACGTCTTTTACCTCTCTGTGCTGACTCCGGTTAATCTGCAGGTCCTCGTGCATCCTTGGTCTATCGCTTCCACTGGCCTGGGCGAAATTCCCGTCCGCCAAAGCAGCAGCCTACACATGGCAGAGGATGTCGCGAACACTCTCACACCTCGTCGTTCGCGGCATGAATATGATCCTCTCAAGTCACAAGTCCTTCCTAAGGAGAGTTCTACGCCCGAGAGCAGGAAAATAGCTTCTGGCCATGATATTTTGGATAACAATGACATCAACTTCCTAATGGCTACGCTGATGAGCGTCGGAGGAATGCTTGCCGCGAGTTACGCGTGGGACATTTCATTCATGGAGGGCCTATTTTGAATGTGCTGGGCATTTTCAATACAATGTATTAGGGATATAGATTTAGGACGGTATGCTAGAGAGAATCTCTTGACATTGGCTCCGCCCTACGACTCTTTCCCCCCTTTGGGGACGCAAAATGCACCCCCAGAACAGCCTAGACTACCGCCGGGTTAAAGCGCGTTAGCTCTCCGCGCCGTGACGCCACAGCCTGATCATCGCAAAGCCCGATATGTCCCCGATATCAAAGCGCGCTCGGCGACCAACATGGATTCCCTGCCAACTCAAACGGCGGAAAAATGAGAAAACCATCTTTGAAGGTTTACGGATTGGAAATCATTTAAAAACTCCACCACGCAGAACCCGATTTTTAATTTGTGAAGGCCGACTCCCCCGGCCTTTCTTAGCAGGAGAAGGTTCGGTGATATGGTGGCTGAGGATGATTTATAAATCCGTGCCTCGTCGCGGGTTATGTGGCATTATTTTCTTGAAGCTCAAAGAGCAAAAATGGAAGGTTGTTCACTTCTCGATCGATGCATATTGCGTTCACACCTTTTCCCAACAATCCAAGACCTGTCTCAGCTCCAGATTAAGAAAGGGAAGAAGCAGCTAAGAATGACAGCAGCCGTGCAGCCAACTGTACACCCTGTCTTCGAGAAGGCCACTTCAACTTGGCAGCATATCGTGGCATGTCCATCCACGAAAAAACGCTGCCATAGTCGACTCCGTCCTTGACTTGGACTCCACCTGCGCAACTGTGACCACACATTCAGCAAACAAGCTGCTCTCCCTTGTTCGTTCTCACGGTTACACCGTCACGCACCTTCTCGAAACCCATGCGCATGCAGATCACCTCACGGCGGCTCATTACCTGCAGCAGACGCTTTTATCCCAAGGCTCCAGTCGTGCGCCCATATGCATAGGCCGTCGCATCCGTTCGGTGCAAAAACTATGGGCGAGAAAGTACGGAAAACCGGAATTTGAACTAGAAAACGCATTCGATAGACTCCTGGATGATGATGAGGAATTTAAGATTGGCGAACTGGTCGTGAAGGTCTTGCATCTCCCGGGTCACACCGCGGATCACATCGGCTACGTGATCGGTGACAATGTCTTCGTGGGTGACTCCAGATTCAACCCCGATGTTGGCAGTGCGCGATGCGATTTTCCTGGAGGCGATGCACGGACTCTGTACAGTTCAATGGGCCGACTCCTGGCATTGCCTGATCGCGTCAGGCTATACATAGGACATGACTCTGCTCCTGCGAATGAACAGACAAGAGCTTGGGAGCCCCTAGCATATGTCACGTTTAAGGAACAGCGGGAAAGAACAAGCATGTGGGCAACCAACCGTCTATGGAAACTTTCGTAAAATGGAGGACAGAAAGAGATCAATCGTTACAGGAACCAAGATTGATCCATCAGGCGCTGCAGATCAACATTCGAGGAGGAAAGATGCCTCATCCAACCTGCAATGGCCTTAGGCTCTTGCACATTCCGTTGAAATTGCCGACATCGGCGGTGTAGCACCAGTATTCCTGTTCTGTCTTCCTGATCTTCGATACTCCCAGTTTTTCTTCGTATGTATGGAGTAGAAAAAAAATCCAAGGATACTAATGTTGTTTCTTAATCCACACCGTGTCCCGTACCTTCAGGTGCTTCTCTGTAAAGGATGTTTATATACCGTAAGGGCATCTTTAGTTTAGAATGATGGCAGGCAGAGATACTATGTACATAACTAGCGACAGGAAGTTTTGATGGTGGCACGGAAAATTATGGATCCGAGCTCTCTCCATCGCTTCACTTCTTGTCTTCTTCACCACTTCACTTCATCGTTGTGGACAAATCTATTGGAAAGAAAGTCAAGCTGTCTCTACTCATCTCTGTACACTTAGAACAAAACAACCTACACTCATGGGTCCCTTAGAATACCCTATGAACGACATGGCGTTGCGGTCTCCATTCCATCTTCCCCGTCGACTACTACCTCAGGTAACTTCTCACCTGTCTCCCAATTGATGATTTGGTTCTGCCTAATCATCGCATTATAAGTTTTCTTGTTTGCCCATCTGTAGCTCTGGTTAGTCTCTCTCGACACCTTGATACAGGGATTTTTATGCGTGTCGAATGGTAGTATGCCAAGGGTCCACACTGACTTCCAGTACGCAGCAAAGCGTCGGAGTGTCTCTGTCGCCTCCTTGCTCACCAGTTCGATGTCTTGGTATATGGCTTTGGCTGCCTTCTCAACGAGCTCCATCCTCTCCTTGGTGCAGTTGCTTCTCGGGGGAACATCTAGTTTGCACAACACCTGGCGTACGTAGTCAAGCTGTAACTTGCTTGACGGTTCTCTGTCCTTGGAGCCGCCTCGTCGCTTGGGAGGTGTCTTGGGTTTCTGCAATTGACTCTCGAGGCTTCGATGCAGGTTGATGCACTCGAGGAGCTTAATACTGAGTTCTCCAGGTTTTGCCGACGCGAAAGATGGTGATGGGCCGTGGATGGCGGCGCCAACCCGCTCGATCAACTCTTGCGACACTGGCCTCTGTCCATTGATCTTCTCCTGACGTCGTCTCCGGGCCTTTCTCTGGTCCTTCTCGAGCTTGGCGGCTTGCTTTACCTCCCTCCTGGCTTTGCATGACTGGAACCTCTTCATTGCCTCTGTATCGGTTTTCGCAGGCACTTTCACATGCACCGAAGGCGGAGCAAGTAGTAGCATCATGCTACGCTTAATTGTCAGGAGTTTTCGCGTGCACCCTTGTTCCTCCACCGATCTACTCTGGTTTCCCGCCTTCAATTCCTTACTGTCTATGTCCTGGATGTCTTGGATCAACTCTGCAATCTCTCGATGCCTTTTCTCGTGCATATTGTTCGACCGAAGGCATCTATTTACTACGTTAGTTGCAAAATCATTGCTGACTCCAGGGATACTTACGCATCACATTTATGACTAGCACCCACGTGGAACATTGTGGGATGATATCGCCAACACGGTTCGCTATGCTTGCCGTAACAAGTTTTCTTCGCTTTGGGACTGTTCAGACAGGTCCCGCAAACGTCACAGCCATGGTCTAAGAGAGAGGAGATCAGCAAGACACCTCGATGAAGACAAGGGGTAGGCTGGGGAGTTGATAATTGGGATCCTAACACAACCCTGGGCTATCCTCCCACTTGAACAGGCCCAGCCCGACCTTAGTCGCTATGTCATCCGTCATCATGAAAACACAACCGAACTGTTAACCTTTTCCGATAATGGGAATATGGAATTTCAAAAGTTTTCAAGGTGGCGTAACCAAGGAATATCCTTTTGTTGATTAAAAAACTGTTTATTCAAAGTCTTGGTCGAGCTCTGGGGGCTCGATTCTCAGAGAGATTCATAAATTCTTTCAATGGGTACTGTGAAGATGCAATGTCCCGATCGATCTCTATAATTCCGCGAGTTTACCTTCACGGTTGTAACTTGTTCTCGATGAAGCACACAGTTGAGTACACCTTCCACGTTGAATTAGTTTTTATGGCATCTATATCATAGTCACTCCCCCTGATGAAGTGCAGGTTTCCATGTGAGGATTTTTCTAGTACCATTCCTTGAGAATTTGATACCACTCTGTCTCAGGTATCGACTATCCACCACTAATTTTGATGCTTACTGTGCGCTAGATGCGTTTTCTTTTCTAAATGGCCCCAACATGAGTTAATGCCTTAGGTACTTAGCTGCGAACACAACGCGCGTGGATTGTTGCTCATTGTTATCAAGGTAGCTGGCAAATCCCGCTGTGTATCATTGATTAACAAGTAACATGGACATACCTCGCATTGCAAACGCAGGAATATCCTAGTAACGGGGTCAAATATATGCAATATTCTGCAACGGCGCGGGATTGCCCCTTTTCGCATCGCTCAGCCAACTTCCCCAAGTCGCACTCTCAGGTATTGTCCACCATATCCTGCCAATCTATCCTTACATAGGATCTCCTCGTGCACTGTCCTCTGTAAAACTTTTCATTGATATATAAAAGTATTGGGCCAGCCACAGAATAACTGACATGGATTTCTGAAGCGGACCATGCTAATGTGAATTGTTCGGAAACATGAAGACCTAAAGTCACAACCTTTGTTTATGACGCTCTCTGTCAAACCAGTCCTTTAAGGAAGAAGATCAGTGAATGTCCCTTCTTGTGCGTCTGCTTTGGCCAGCTGGCTTTGCCTCGAAAGACATCTCGATGGTGCTTCAGTGCAAAATCAGAGGCTTCTTCACATAATATCCTCTTACTTTTTCTTGATAGGCTACTAGCCTTTCTAGATCATCCTCACGCAGAAAGCACAGCTCCAAATCTGTTCTTGGAGGGCTTTTTGTTTTAGAGATTACACGTTCTCGAATAAGCGGAATAGTAGCATCATTGATGATGATGGAATACTCTACGTCTGTCTGTCCTGTTCAACGGTCCTCTTGTACTAATCAATCAATTGCAAATACTAGCTAGTACTTTATTTGTATCTTTTATTCTGTTCTGTTCTTTCGTTGCTGTTATTATTTGATATTTTATTTGTTAGGTAAATGTGTATTGTTGGATATAGAGATCCAACCATAACAAAAAAATATAGTAATATGTATGATAGAAGAATTATCCAGGGGATGATGGTCGATAGTCAGGCAAGAGATTTATTTGGAATGTCCCCCTTACTTTTTACAAAAAATGTGCCGGTGACAGGCTTGCCTAGTCTGCCTGACAGTCATTGCCCATGAGGAATGATTGGGCAGTGCATATGGCACAGGTCGTCACTTGTCTCCAGATTGTATCCTTGTATCCCCAACTATGCGACATTATCATCCCCTATTGATTCTCCTGCTCTGATGCTCTGATCATGAATGAAGTATATATGGAGTAGTACTTCCCAGGATATTTCGTGGCATAGATATAGAAATGAAAATGGGAAATCGTAATG
>FQSS02000552.1:3359-16401 GCA_900128795.2 Malbranchea cinnamomea
CTATTGAAAAAAAAAAAATTCACAAGGTGTTTAGCTTGTTTCCACTGCGATACTTCACAAGGCCCTTCATTCTGCCGCTTTTATTATATTGGACATGTTACTTTCAACTTCCCCTAAATTCTCATGCCGTATGCTATGCGTTTTGCATCTTTTCGATTTGATTCTTCCCATCTTTTATGATTCTTTCTCCCAGGAATGTGCCTCGGGTCCATTAATTCAACTATTTCCCTCCTTGCACATTTTTATCTCTTATTCGCTTCTTTCTGCTTTTGTCATTCTTAATTCCGATTGTTTAAGAGTACAGAGCAGTTTGTAAGGTTTATACAGGAATTGGGATCGTTATGACACATAGACTCCTTTTCCATCAAGCAAGCGTAAGAATATTTTGCTGCGACAGTATACTTAATGATCTCTACCAGCAAAGTGCAACAGTGTGCCATGTGACCGATCGGCGAACCAGAAACCAAGCCCATCAATTGAGGTGAACCAGAAAGCCAACTTGTCGGGTAAGCTACAATGGGTGGGCATGCGAGCAGGGATAATGGAGACGCTTGGATATATATATATATATTCAGGCTTCGGTTGTGCAATGCTACAGAACCAAATGAAACGGTGGCACAGTCTCGGAATCCCAAAATGACATCTGGATGAGAATTCCATGTCTCACAGCCACGCTGACAACTTACAACAAGCCTGTATACCCGCCACCTGCTCTGGCGATGCCGAGTTTCCCCTCAGAGATCTCATCACGAAAGACTTCGATGTCTTCCCCACGCTCATTTAGCACCCACTCCACCGTCTTCCCGAACGTCTCTCCGTTATTCTCGAACCAATCCCCGAGAGAACGGACGTAACGTTCTACTTGCACCTTTAAATGTGCGTTCTCCCTCAGCCATAAGACCTGACCAGGATCGAGTTTCAGCATGTCTTCGACCACATAGTAGTGAGGGATGTCATCACCCCAGCCCTCTAGACCAGGCTCGTGATATAAATCTAGCCGATATTTAGTCGCATACTTGTTGGTTGGTGGCACAATATGACTGATTGGACGGTAATCTCTGTTAACCTTGGGAAGAACACTGAACATGTCTTCATTGTCAGGACCCAGCGGGGAGCAACCTTCTAAGGAAGGAGGAGCGAGGAAGTGGGAGTGAGATAGAGGTTGAGGATGGGGTAGCTGGACATTGAATAGAAGGGGATGTTGGTGATCCGGATATCTCTTATGAAACTTTCGCTGAATTGTCGAGTTGCTGGGGCAAATCTGATTCTGCACAACGTCCCTGATAACTGATTTAACGTCCTCAATCTCTGCCAATTCCGACGTAGTCCAGTTATGAAGCAGTGCGGCCCTTTCGCGGATAACGGTCGGAGATAGGCGAGATGTTCTCGGATAATAAGGGTTATGGAACGCACGACAGTACAACCAGAGACGGTAAATCGCCCGACGAAGGGACCGTCGTTCAGCAAGAGTCAGTAGGCGTCGATCGACATAGTTCACCTTCCATTTCTTAAGAGGATAGATCTCCTCCCATTTCTTCGCAACGCGGCCAACTTCGACCACTTGCTGCATAAGGCTGAGGGACATGGGCGCTTCGCGCTTGAGGTGCGCTGGTTGGCTCGCATTCTGAGTAACCAATTGTATGATATCCTCCAAAGGTCCATATTCCATTTCTGCGGCGTGGGCAAGGATATTGAGTTTCTGGGACCCGGCGAATACTCGATGGAACCGGCGGCATGTCAACGAGAGATTGAGGACGTCCGCGACTGAAGTGCAGGAGCAAAAGATGTGGAGCACAAGCTCCGTTGCAAGTAGGTCAAAGGACATCTTCTTTTTGGATTTACTACGAAAAAAGTTAGTCAATTTCAACCGTACACTATTTAGATCGCTACTCCAGGGGACCTGCCTTCTATCTGATCAGTTAGGTTTTGGGCAAAACGTTTCAATTTCTGAATTCTCACAAAGTGCTTTTCGTATATTGTGTTATGCTGATGATTCATGGGTTGGATCGACGCGAAAATAGTAAACGAATTGCACAGACGTGTAGTCTATGTCAGTCATGAACTTCTTTGCAAGCGATCACGATTGATCTAGCTGTTGATAACCCCGTTGTTGGGGCAAACATAGAAAAAAACTGCATCTCTGTCTTGTCCGATGGAGTAAGCCAACTCTGAGGATATGTTCAGCCACAGAGGGCTGTCACAATTTGGCAATTCCATGGTTGTTTGAGAAATCTTTTACTCTCTCTCAGTATTTCAAGGGAGGCGCGTTACATGCAGGACCAGATATGTCCTGCTTACGTGAGCTTCCACTGCCTAACTAACCTAACTAAGTTAGGTTAGTTACTTGACTACCGTAGTTAGTTAGGTTGGGGATGTGGAGGGAAGTACGGAGTAGTTGGTTGGTTGATTAGCCTAGCTACTACGGAGTACTGATCGACTTAAATGCAAATGTGGGTCACGTGGTCTAGGGCTAGGCAATGCGGCCTAAGTTAACAGTGGATTACGTTATTTCTTGGCATTCCTTGCGCAAAATGGCACTGATAGCATTGCAGACAGAAAAGCTGGGATACATATTCAGCCGTTTGGTACTAATTACAGTAGTATATTCTCCAGCACCGCAATTGTAACCCATAAATCCATTCCTTGAGCAAAACTCCGTGCGTTTGAGATAGTATCAACAACGGGAACCATCGCCAAAACCCAAGTGAGAACTCGCCCACGTATAGCAGTAATAGTAAAATAGTACAGATTTTGCAGCGTCGAGATATACCAAGTGTAGCACTCATGCAAACAAAACTCGGGAATCTAGCTCATCCTTCTTCGATTCAGCACCCTCGCCCAGGCCCAACTCAGTCTTCTTCACCGCCCTATCTAGCTGTCCTGCACGCCGAGCTGCGTATCGGCTAGCCTTCTTTAGCCGAATTTCCCGACGGACTTGGTTCGGGCTCACGTATTCTTTGTTCTCGTATATTACCGGCCCTCCAAAGCTGCCTTCTAGGATGACAATTGGCGTCAAAACAAATCGAGGCCCGATCTCAAGAAGTGAGATCTCCGGTTGACCATCTCTCTTGGGTTTCTTCTTCTCTCCACCGTCCTTTGTATTATCCGGCTTCGTCTTTCCAGGATCTGTTTCGCGAATCTCGAATACCCGCACCCATATTCGTCCATCAACATAGTAAATGCCAATCACGCGATCGATGAACGGCTTCATGCCACGCACGCCTCGTTTCGGAACGCAAAAGACACTCCGCAACATTTCTCTCACTAATGCTCTCCATTCATTTCCTTGTTTCATGACAACCTCATCATCAAACGATCGATCGAAAACGACAATCCCACGGCCACCTTTAAGACAGTTTCCCGAAAACCCAGCTCCTAACTCCCCCATGGTGTGCAAGTTGGTGACCGAAAATTTGATCGTTGGGCCATTGGGGGGTCGCGACAGCCAGAGATAAAGATCCTGGCCGCGCTTTTTCGCCTCAAGGAAGAAAATGACATTACACGAATGGAGCTCAGCAAGGGAGTTGAGGAGCTCATTGTATCCCCTAGTTTTTTTCCTCGTATCAAGCTTAGTCTCTTTGTGCGTGTGCGGCAGCAGGGCGCAAATGTCGGCAAGGAGGTGACGATGTCTAGATCCAGGAAGCGAGCATTAGCGACTTTGCTATGTAGCCTTTTTCAAATGATGGTAGGCTACTTACCGATGAGTGACTCCTCGTGATGTGAGAGTCAACACTCTCGTTTTCGGCATAAAGGTGCCAGGTTGCAGTGTGTTCGAATTGGCGGCAGATTCAAATCTCTGGCTTCCATTTCGTTGGTCATCTTCCTCCTCGCTCTCGCTCGTGTCGTCACTATCAAAGGTGTCCTGCATAGTAACATCTCCATCTATACTTTCAGCGTCATCCCCCTCAGATCGGGATTTTCGCTTAGCGAGAGACTTGTATACCGCGGCCATTTTGAAACGAGCGACAAGAAGTCGCGTCAATTGAGCAGGCTGAAATAAAAGGAAGTCTTTCCCGTCTGGCAGAATCTTTTTTCGAGGAAGCTGCTCACCGCCTTCTTCGATCACGTGGCAACTGAACTTCTAAAATCTTACTCAGCAACCAGCAGTCAAACAAGGACGCCAATCTGATTTCGTCATTGCTTGGTCCATCCAGAGGGAGTGAAAACCTACAAAGTTTCGCAGTACTGCAGAAGTTCAGAGTAGTAGTATCGTCAATTTCCATGTTACGCTTTCATATAAACTCGATTCATTTTTCTTTAGACTAGAGCATCAATGGAAAGGATTTTCCTTGAATTTCTTTCAGAAATTCATCCGTTGCGTCTTCCAAGTTCTTTCAGTTCTCTCATCCTCCGCATTTATTACTAGTATTTCATGACAGCAAAGGGGCCATGTCCCAACGGATCTATAATATAGCACACCGCTGTGGTACCGCTCAACTACAAGGAGCGTTTAGGATCCTGTTCCTATTAGGTAGTATATTAAACTAGCCTTTAAGTCACTCAACCTTGATGACAAGATCCCTTCGATTACGACATGTTGCAGTGTTGCAAAGCCCCGACACGGGCCCCTGATGTTGCTCCTGTGGCTGTGACCACCTCTTACTCTGCAAATCTCGTTCAGCAAATTGATTTTTACGGTCATAGGTTCTTCAGTGACGAAAGGACGGTGCATGCCCCCTTCGCTGCCCTCGTGGCGAAAGACGCCTAGAAGGAGCTGTGTTACCGAGAGCGATGCTTCAGAGGACCCTCTGGTCTCTTCTCAAATTATGAAGGATCCATACCCCTATTACTTCCCTCAGCAGGGCAGTAGCGGTGCCGATTTGTTTCCCATGCCTCTGTGTGATGGTTTCAAGTTGGAAGAAGCCAGTATCGACGAGATACAAGCCCAGATGTCCAAGGGAAAGCTCACCAGTGAGAAACTAGTTCAATGTTGCCATCGGCGTATCCACCAAACAAATTGGTATTTGAAGTAAGAGTGCAGGACCTCCTTTGGCTTTTGCTACGGTTTCAACCGGTGCCGTGATGACCCCGCTGAGAACAAATTGTACAGTGCAATTCTGCAACTGAACCCTGATGCACCCGCCGTTGCAAAAGCCCTTGATGAGGAGCGGGCACGAGGCCACGTACGTAGTCCGCTTCACGGCATTCCATTTGTCGTCAAAGACAATATGGGCACAAGGGACCGCATGGAAACTACCGCAGGCAGCTGGGCTCTCCTAGGCTCAGTTGTGCCACGAGATGCTCATGTCGTGTATCAATTGCGCAAAGCAGGCGCGGTGCTGCTGGGGAAGGCGTCAATGAGTGAGTGGGCGGACATGCGATCCACTAAATATTCAGAGGGATATTCACCTCGTGGCGGACAATGTCGGAGCGCGTATAACCTGACGACCAACCCTGGAAGCAGCAGTTCCGGGTCTGCAGTCGCGGTTGGTGCGAATCTTGTTAGCTTTGCACTTGGAACAGAAACTGATGGAAGTGGTGAGTAGACATTGCTTTCATGTGAGGCTTATAGAATACTATGCTTTGACTGTACTCACTTCCCCTAGTTATCAATCCTGCACATAAAAACTCCATTGTCGGTTTCAAGCCCACTTTTGGGCTTACCTCCCGCGCCGGTGTGATCCCTGAATCACACAATCTTGACTCGATTGGAACTTTTGGCAAGACAGTTCGCGACGCAACCTACGCTCTTGATGCAATCTACGGCATCGACAATCGAGACAGTTATACCCATGCGCAAGAGGGAAAAACGCCGCTGGCCACTGGTGGTTACTCCCAGTACCTCTCTGATAAATCTGCCCTCAAAGATGCTGTATTTGGACTGCCATCCGCGTCCTTTTGGGCCAAAGGTGTTCCATCGCAAAATGCCAAGTTACATGAGCTCCTCGATCTCATCAAAAGTGCGGGAGCAACTATAATTAATGACACAGAAATTACGAATCATGAGACCATTGTCTCCGCAAACGGTTGGGACTGGGACTGGGGTACGACACGCGGCTGCCCAAATGAGTCAGAATACACATTCGTCAAAGTGGACTTTTACAACAACCTCAAAGCATACCTCTCTACGCTGGAAAACACCAGGATGCGCTCATTAGAGGACATCATACAGTATAATCTCGACAACTACGCGACGGAGGGCGGACATCCAGGGGTCCATCCCGCGTTCGAATCGGGGCAAGACTCCTTTCTCGCCGCGCTGGAGACAAAGGGAATAATGGACGAGACATACTGGCAAGCCCTAAATTTCTGCCGGACATCAGCCCGCAAGGGTATTGATGATGCGCTCCATTTTCGTCACCCGATGCACAACCCATTTGGGCGTCCATTAGCGGGCCTGCTTGTCCCCACTGATGCTGCGCAGACGTATCAGATCGCCGCTCAAGCCGGATATCCGATGATAACCATCCCTGCAGGTATGGACAAAGAGACAGGAATACCGTATAGCTTGTCGATCATGAATACTGCGTTCTCAGAAGCACAGCTGGTCAGGCATGCTAGTGCAATTGAGGATCTGCAGATAAAGTCTGGAACGCCTCATAGAAGGACGTTACCGGAATGGAGGGGGCATATGGTGCGGAATCTCCCTGTCATTAGGTAGTGAGTAACTGAGTAGAAGAGCTTAACAAGGAAAAGAACGAGGTCTGGCATTGACCAGGGTAGCACTACGATGCATGGAGCCGCACTCGTCAGCACGATCCATCTTAGCTCAGTCAACGCTATTCAAGTATTGTCCCAAAGGAACATTGTCCGAAAAGTGTGTCCAGTTTTTATTCTTGGAATCAAGACACACACAAAGACCAAAATGCAGGGTAAATCTCTGAAAAACATGTCGTAAGATTGATTAAGTTGCCATTAGTTAATGTCATTATGCCACTTAAAAAATTGTTCTCATGCTCAGCCGAAGGAAATAGGCTATCTTGAATGTAAGATCAGAAAGGGCAGGGAAGTAATAGACCAACCACCCGTAGTTGAAGGAAGTAACAAGAGAAAAAAAGGAAGGCCCATCCCTGGTTTAAAGCTGCAATTTCTTATTGAAAGCCACAACACGACTTGATACGAATTGGCTTACCTGCCCCTTCCAGCAGGATATCCGCCACCGCCTGAGTATCGTGGTTGGTGCGAAGGGGCATAAGCCTGGGTTGGCGGTGGAGGGCCTTGATCGTACGGCGGCCACCCACCACTGCCTTGACTTGGCTGTCTGGGCATAGCATATGGAGCGCGTTGATCAGGAGACCTTCGCTGGCTGTATCCGGCATATTCTCCTCCCCGGGGTTCATACCTAGGGTCGTGGTAATAGCCTCCTGAGTGATGCTGTGGCGGAATACCCTGCGGATAAGCGGGATCGCGACCTGGGTAAGATTGGCCGCCACGATCATAATAATCTGGTGCGTGGACTGGACGTGGTTCATACCCCTGAGACGGTGGTCTGTCAGGAGCGTGTTGGTAGTGTGAGTCATAGTACTGAGGCTGGGGAGGTCCAGACTGATAGTTTCTGGGCGGGTGATAGCTTTCCTGCCTTTCACGCTTCCGGGCCTGGGCTTCTGAGTATGGGGTCGGAAAGAGCGGTTTGTTGGGGTCCGACTGGATTGTTATAATTTCTGGTTCAGGAGCTGGAGCGCTTGGAGGGACATTAGCTGCTTGCGTCTGGCCAGGTTGTCCTGGAGGAGTATTCTGAAAAGGAGAGCCAGATTGCTGCACTGGGCCGCCGTATGGCGGCTGCTGAGGCCCGGGTGGTGACATCTGTCCGGAGTACTGCTGATATGGAGAGCCAGTGCTGACAGGAACCTGGCCTTGATTTGGCGGAATTTCTCCCATGGAATGCATAGGTGCATTTTGATGAGACTGAAAGTAGTTGGGCCCTTGCATGATGCTGCCAGGAGCTGGATGTTGCATGTACTGGGGTGATCCTCCGTCTCCACGGTAAGTCGTATTAGGGTCTTGCGGCGTCTTACGGGTACTGCTGGTATCGTCCACTTGCATGCTATCCGCCTGGTTCTGATGCTGATATCCCTGCATCTGAACTGCTGACTGTTGCGGATCCTGTGGGTATTGAGGGTTCATGTTCATATAGTCGCTCCCCGGCGTTACCGTCTGGCTGGGCGCTGGATAACCATGGGAATGCTGAGGGGCCTGAGAGTAGTTAGTTCTGAAATGATGAGAGAAATTAGGGAGATTCCAGGAGACACATACACTCTGCTGGATACCAGTCATCTCACTGGAGGCAGAACGATTTGCAAGGTCGGAAACAACCTGGCTAAACATGTTATGACTCGATGTACGAGAGGGAACATTGGAGCCACTGGCAACCGGGGTTCTCTGCATCGACGATGGCGAACTGTGCTGGGTCTGCCCCGAGATAGGAGAGTTTTGGCTGTTGTCGTAGGGATTGTTCTGTGCAATGTTAAACCTGCTTCAACGTGAAGGAAGCTGAGGTGAAAGCTAAGTGATGCCTACCGTGAAACTACCGCTACTCGGTCTCCAATTCGCACCAGTGCTCACATCTATCAACTCCTGTGTTGCTTCAGCATCAGAGGGTGGTAGGTTGCCAGCACTCGGTGGATGATATGGACCAGGACTGGCAACAGACTGCGGTGTCGAAGTTGGGGTTGGGATGAAGGGCTCGGTGGGTACCTCCCACTGAGACCGTCCGGTGGCTCGTTGAACGTAATACCATCGTTGAGAACGGCTCTCCCACTGTGCAAGCCTTGATTCAGACTCAGAGTTAGCATCATTGTCATAATCGTCGTCCATCAAGCAAAATACCCGTACAGCAGTTGAGGGAAGAAGAGCTTAAAAAAAAGCATGTCTTACCATCCTTCTGGCACGGTCGGCGGTGGTGCGGATGGTCCACCACCATCTGCGGGGGTTATAACTCGAGAAGAGTGCGCACTCATTGCCTTCAGGCCTTGATTATTGTATGAGAGAATGTGAAATCGACAAACGCTCAAAGTATTCCAGACCGCAAGATATGCTGTATTGAATTCGGTTTAGGGAACCGTGTCGACCTCTTTTGGGATATCAAGCCGATTTTCAATCCGATTGAGAAGGGGACGATTTGGGCACCAACAGTGATAAAAGAGCACAAAGAAAGACACGACGTGACAATCGACAGACGGGAACCACCCAGACAATAGAATGTTAGACAGTACAGCACAGCACACGCAGCCTACATCATCCTCACGGCTCTCGAACGCGTGATTAGTCCACGAAGGTCGAGATGAGTGGCCAGAACCGCAGAAACTGACGAAGCAGACGAGCTCGATGGTGGTCAGGGAGCAAGGAGAGACCGTCCCCGAAGAACGAGGGTCAGAACAGCAGGGACTTGAAGGTTGTGGTAGTAGTGGGAGAACAGACAGGAGGCCAGCCCAAACTTCGTGGAGGAGGATTGAGGGTCAACGAAAGAACGAAGGAAGCGCAAGACCTGGGGTTTTGGCACCAGGGCACGCATATGTCGACGAGGTCGAGACAGGCCCGGCAGAGCCTGGAGGTACAGAGACAATCCCTCTTTGGTCTTAGGCCGTCCGATGGAGGGTGGTGGCTGCGGGTGCACACGATGGATGGGAACGATGCGAAGAAAAGCCCAACGGGTGAGAGGGCACCAATCCCCACCATCTGCGGTGAGTAGGACTAGTAAGCAACACTGTGTGCCCCCGACTGCTCTGCAGCCAAGTGCTACAGCGTAGTTCTTAATACTGTGTATCAGGGAAGACCGGGGAGTTTATTCACTCTCTCTAGAATTTTGTTTAACCATGCCAGCACTGTGCTGTTGAAGGTGATCCAGTCGACCACATGCCAGTGAAATGAGGGGTAGACTAAACTCGATTAGCACGATCCCGATAAAAGCGACTGACGAGCGATAAGGCGTGATGCTGGACATCAGCTGTTCTAACTTCGTTCCATATTGGTCAAGGTGTAGGCCATTCAATGTGGTCGAATTGACAAATTTCAAGTTAGCTTTACACAGTAGCTACTATCAATTTGCTTCAAACATGCAAATCACTTTTCTACGTTGTATCCACTCAGAAACTCTCCTGACTTTCTAGGCCATCTTGTAGAGTCTACATCGAGGATATGTACCATAGCAGTATTTCTTTGTATGAACTGATCCACGCCAGCAACTGGAGACTATAAGCCTGATGTTGTACAATAGCATGCATCTAAAACATAAACATTGCGTACATATAGTACAGTGACAATCTCCATCATTCTCCTGCTGATTGGGCTTGCCTATATCTCACCCGCAGCTGTGATCTCATGGCAATTCATGGAGTTGGACGCCGGAGAACCATTGCGAAAAATGAAATAAAAAAAAATTAACGGCAGATCAATCACGAATGCACCATTCCTCTACCCCTGTTTATGGCCACCGTCGGTTAACGCCTCTCCGCCGTCCCGGGGTATCTGAAGTCGTACGATATTATCCTACCATTGATTGGTCTCAATGCCAGGAACAGGGAAACTCATGAAAGTTGATAGAACACTTATATCAGCGAAACGATATAAGACAAAGAAGAAAGCCGATAACAAATTTCAATGTATGTAATCGTTATGCCCGTGTTGGGGCTTCCGGAAGCCGAATATTCACCAAGCGTATTCCTCATCCAGGTCAATGTCCTGTCCATTCCATTCCTCATCGCTAGACGGCTCCTCATCCTGGAAACTGTCGACCGTCAGCAGAACATCGGCAGGACGCAGGTTGTCAATGCGGACTTCAACGGTATTGCAAAGACCCTGCACAAATCCGATATCGGAGTCTTGATGAGTAGCTGTGTCAGAAGGGTCGCTGATTTGGACATCCATCTTATCATGTAAAGCCTGCAGACGGGAACTTTTGCGCAGTGTGGGAGTTGGAGAAGGATCACCGTCAACCTGCCGCTGGCGTGCCTGTTCAGCCTGACCTTGAGAAGGTGGAGCACTTTTCCTGAGGAAAGTGCGTTGGAGTGTCCTAACATATTTTTCACGCAAGCTAGCTCTGTCACGCCAGTTGATATTAAGAATGGCCGTGATAATGAGAGTTCTCAGGTTCATCAGAGATGGCGCCGACTCGATCAGATTGTTGAAGAATCTTTCAGCGGTGTCGACATCCCATTTTCGAAGTCGTTCCAGGTGGAGCACTTGCAAAGACGGCGGCCATGATGGAGGTTCGGGGCCATCAAAAAGGTTTTCAAAATGGTGTTCCACGTCCCACGAGGATTGAGTGAGAGAAGAGAAATTTAGATCCATCGTGAAGACCTCGAGGTTCGGACAGAATTCTCGTAGACGGGTTGTAAACGTCATGTTCAGCTCCCTATTATTTCTCAAGACGAGTCTTCGAAGGTAACCGCCATGAGTCATCAAAAACCTCTCAAGGATGTCGGAGGTCAAACCCCAGCACGTACTGAATGAGATTGTTCTGAGTTTAGTGGGAAGACTCAGGAGAAAAGAATAGCCAACAATCTCACAGTTCGCCAAGCTGAGATCACGAAGGTTTTCTAGGCGAGACAAGGCAACTGCCATATCCTCTGCCAAAGTTTTTTCCGACGGCTTTCCAGGGCCTGCTGAAAGGTATTCGTCTCCAAAGTCTTCAAATTCCAGATTGTATATCCTCAGACTTTGCAGGCTTTCAAATGATGGACGCATGTGCACGGCTTCAACAGGTCTAGGGATCTGACGCTTGTTCCATTCGAAGTGCAGTAGGCGGCAGCGGTTAGAGTCCAGCAATGACAGTAGTTCGTTGAGCAAGGAAGTTGGAAGCGCGCGTTTTGCCTGCCCGTACTCAGTGGGGTCATAAATTCGAAGATATCTGAGGTTTGGGGTGAGAGCAACGAGTCGAAGATACTCTGAATAACGACCTTGAGGCAGCCCGGTGCTCATATCGAGTCGCTTGATTTTGCTTTTGTAATTAGAATAATGACCGGAGCTGTCTCGTTCAAGTAAAGCCAATAAACCCAGGAGTTTTGCGGGAGAATTCACCGGCGGCGCGTAGTATAGTACCGTGATTGCCGGCTCAAAAAAAGCTCTACACAGACGAGAGACTCCGAGCAACCACTTAACATCCTTGGTAACATCTCTTGTTGGATCATCAGTCACAGTTCCAGTAGCATAGAAAAATATTTCGACGAGTATATGGAATGGCAGGGATTGCCACGGCGGGACAACCCCAGTGGTGGCAGTCGCCGGAGCACTTTCAGTAACTTTTCTCTTTTTTGGCGAAAATTCAACCTGTAAAGCGCGAGAAGCTTGAGAGAAAAGGGACCGCTTCACGCGACTTGAAGAAGAGCGGGTAACCTTAGTTGCAATAGGTTTAACGGGAGTCCTAACGTTCTGCACACTGTTATGCTCTGTTGACTCGGATTGGGACCGAGGTCGAAGTGTCAGACGCAGGTTGGCATCATCAGTATCGGAGTCCTCGCGGTAGGATTCGACGCGAGATGCTGCACGAACTGGCCGGTTAGATGGTTTTCGACGGGGATTTGGCAGGGCTCGAAGGGTTGGAGCCATGTTCGGAGACCTGCCGCCGTTTGAGAGAGAACGATACAGTGTTTAGGATCCTGCCAGCCTGACAACAGAGAGGAAGTTGCGCACCAGCAATCATCTGATAAAGAGAGACCCAATAACATGGCACTCTGCTATTGAGGAAATAAACAAAATCACAGAAGCCTGCCCTCATCATGACTTGAGAGTGAATAATGGAGATGCGAAGTGAGTGAGTGAGTGAGTGAGTAATATTTTGTAGGGAGTCTGAGGATTGGATTGGTGGAGGAGGTCCGAGGAATCTATCTAYGTRGGTCACATGACCGAGCTAGGCCGGTTTAGGGGAGGGGTCTTGGCCCTAGGCCAGGACTACCTCCAACACCCCCCCTCGGCCGCGGCGTAGGTCAGAGTGACTGATCTATATACATGATGTAGATGTAGACCTAATCCTTTGATCCACCAAGAAAGCTACCTAACCACTTATCATTTAATTCCCATAAGGTCTAGAAAGACTTTGAACTTGGTGTGTTGTAGGGGCTTCGTCAGTCTGTCCGCGGTAATTTGATCGGTAGAAACAGGGTAATTT
>FQSS02000203.1:202-14505 GCA_900128795.2 Malbranchea cinnamomea
GAGGTGATAATCGGTTTTTCACGTCAAATTCTTGGATTTTCGCGTTTTAAATTCGAGTTATAGTTTCAATTAATTGATAGAAGCATATATCATGCAGCGAGACTACCACATCTGCGGTTTTCACAGCAACGAGGGCTCATAACCTGTAGGGAGTCTGAGGATTGGATTGGTGGAGGAGGTCCGAGGAATCTATCTATGTGGGTCACATGACCGAGCTAGGCCGGTTTAGGGGAGAGGTCTTGGTCCTAGGCCAGGACTACCTCCAACATTTATCGATAACCATAGATCACGTGACATATGCTATTTGGTGGCGAGGGGATGATGGTTGAGACTTTCCATCGGCAACGACTACACAACCTTTCTGTATTCTTGCCTTTCCGACTCTCTAACTCGTTTGGAGGTCAATCTGCCACTAATCAGCACGTATATTCAGCGTAAATGAAAAGTGTTATAAGCAGCCATGTCTGAACGCAAGGTCTGGATACCTCATGAGCTTCGCACTCGCTTCCCCCTAAAACGCGTTAATTGGGTGTTCTGATGTTAATATGTGAGATTGCAGGTCTTGACCAAGTACTACCCCCCGGATTTCGATCCGTCCGTTATCACCCGGAAGCCGAAGCACCTACGCGGTACCGGGCCCAAATTACTCACTGTCCGATTGATGGCACCCTTCAGTCTGAAGTGCACGACATGCGGAGAGTATATCTACAAGGGCCGCAAATTCAACGCCCGGAAGGAGACTACAGACGAGAAATACCTTAATATCCCTATATACCGCTTCTATATACGATGTACGCGTTGCTCCAGCGAGATCACGTTCAAAACTGACCCGAAAAATATGGACTATGTGTGCGAGCGAGGGGCCAAGAGGAATTTTGAACCGTGGCGAGAAGCAAAGCCGGAACTCAATGAGACAGTCGAGGAAACGTTGGATCGGCTGGAGAGAGAAGAGAATGAAGAGGCGGAGAGGGAGGAGAGGGATAAGATGATGGAGTTAGAGGAGAAAATGCTAGACTCTAAGAGGGAAATGGCAATTGCAGACGCTCTAGATGAGATCCGCACGCGAAATGCAAGGATAGAGAGAGGCGAGAGGGGTGGCGCGGAAGAGATAGCTCTGCGAAGGGCCAGAGAAGAAGCTGAACAGGCTCGGCTACAGGCTGAAAAAGAGATTGAAGAGGCTGCCAGAAGAGCATTTATGACGGACAGCGGCGAAAAGGTGAAGCGGATTGTTGACGAGGAGCCCGATGGCACAAGTGGAGCGGAACCCAAGCAGGATATGCCTCTGCCATCTTTCGCTCGGGTCAAGAAACAGAAGAAACCATTCTCAGCTGGTCTGGGCATAAAAAAGAAAGCACCTCTCGTTTGATTTCTATGCCCTACTGTTTAAGGCGTTGGTGCGTGCGGTTCGTCATATACTTCAGGGTCGGCACATTGATGGGAACTAGATTTCTAGCATATTTTTTGGGAGCTACAACAATCCAACGTCATTCGGGCGTGTTAGTTAACATTCGAATGAAATGAAATCTGATACCCTATTGACTACTCCGTACCCTATCATATGAATTAGAAGAAAAGAATACATGACCTTCCTGCAAACGCCTTGCTGGAGATGTCGACCACAATTGCACCTCCATCAGCCGGGTAATAGACTCACGTCGATGGGATTGAATCATTCGAAAAGAATACAATAGCAAACAAAAACAAATATAAAAAAAGGAGTAGAACGAGGATAAAACAAACAAAAAAGCAATGGTCGTTAGAATAGAACATATCACATGTAAGGCATCCACAAGGCATCACATTGTGACAGATTCTGGGGATTTACCGCCTTGGAAATGAGGTCGATAACTGACTGGTTCGCTGGTAGATTGCCCTCGGGTGGGCTTGCAAGGCTCACAGCTCGGTTGACGATGAAATCAATGTTGTTTTGCACGATATCACGCAGTTGAATGACACGCTGCTGTTGCGTGGTCCAAATAATCACCTCGTCACGAACGAAAATGCTGAGCTGCTGTTCAAGCTCAAGCCTTGGTTCCGTGAGACAACGAGCGATAGCCATGATGGCACATGCAAAGATACCCTCCGTCGCCAAGGGCCCCATCAGAGTTTGGATATTAGGTGTAAGTCTGAAAGGCACTTGTTCTGGGTTATAGAAGAGAGCCTTTGCGCTGTTCATTGTAGGGATCAGCTCTGAACTCCAAATATCTCCCGTACGGCGAGAAATGTGGATCTTGCTAGGATAACGGTTGCCCATGTGCATGACATATGTCATGAATGCCGTAGCTGCATATTGGTACGAGAATTGACGCCGGAAGAGCCAGAAATCTTCAAAACTGGGGTACGTTTGCTGGAAGTACTCGAGGAGAATGGTGTTCGAGACCCATTTCTGTTGAATCGCGTTGAAAATTTCGGTACGTAATGTCACCATTTGCTCAGCAGTACGCTGCATCAAGTTAGCTTGTGTCGCAGTCGTGAAATTGGGACAACTTACGCCGACCCTCATCTCCGCCAACGAGCGCATCTTCTCCATTGTGAAGAGCATCGGCTCATCTTTATTCATTCCAGTTTGACGACAGTGATCCTCATACACCCCCTGTAGCGACATATACGACGGATCGTCTTGAACCAATCGAATATGAGGAGCCAAAGGAACCATGAGGGGGAGATGGAAGTAGAGATTCCGCTTGCGGCTCTCCTTGCGCTTCCGCAGCACAGTATTGAAGATTCGGAAGAGCTGAATCATCCTTTCTTCCCGTCGACAGTGGCGCGCCGCTGGATGTTGAACAGCAAAGGTATGCAAACTACCATCATGGCCACGGATGCGCAGACGGCGATGACAGACCCCAATTCCACGCACGAGATCAACGTTGGGCAAGAACCTATCGATCCGGACGAAGTCTTGATTCCTATCTTTGTGCTCGAGGTACTGGCCAGGAACCTCGACTTCATCAAACTTCAGGAACTTGAACTCGCTCAGATGAGGAGAGTAGGCCTCAAGATTGTGGAAAGGCGGACGACGATCAAGCTTCTCTTCGAATTTGTCACGCCACTTACGCAACTTCTGGATATATTCGAACATCGTCGGCTTCTTTACAACGAAATCGGCCTCAAAAGATTTGCGGATGTGCGCTGGTAGGATGGTCTCCGCAAAGCGGGTAATGTTGGCTTCAGTCGATTGAGGGAGCTTGAAATCCTGCGCATAGGAGATTGGCATCCTGCCAACATAAGCAAGCCCGTCATTGAGCAGAGCCACTATCAACCGGTAAGCATCCTCATCCGGCGGGCACTTGAAATTCTTGTGAATCTGATCGACCATCGTCTCCATTGAGAGCGCAAGTAGTGGAAAAGCTGTCTTGAGCCCGGCCATGACGTCGTCAGCATATTCCCATGGCTGTTTTTCTCTCTGTGTCCCATCGGGTACTGGAACACCATTGGGCTGGGTCATCGGTTGTCCAGGTTGTCCAGGTTGCTGCCCCGGCTGACTGGGCAGTCCTGGCTGACTGGGCAGTCCTGGCTGCCCGGTTGCTTGCCCAGGTTGCCCAGGCTGCGAAGGTGGTCTTGAGGATCCGGTATTTGTAGCAGCCGATGGAGCAGTGGAGGCTACAGTGGAATTGGCTGGAGCGGGGCCGTCGGTCTGCGAAGCTGTCTTATTTTCTGGAGAGCTCTTGACCATCGGTGACGCTGACGCCTGCTGCTTGGCACGGTTCTGCCTTTGCTCTTGCGTCTTCTTGATACCAAGCAGGTCCTCGCGACTGGTTCTCAGAAGGAAGAATAGCGACTGTGGGAACAATTTCGCAATCTTCCCCAGAACTGCCTTGCATAGCCGCGCCTCACGGTGGGAAAGACATGTAAGAAGTTGCGGAATAAAGGTGATCCAATACCACACGGGCGTGTCACCCTTGAAGTTCTCGAAAGCGCTTGCTAATTTCCCTTCCTCGTCGTCCAGACTCAGAAGCCAGAGTATTCGACTTATAAGTTTTCTCGACTTGGCATTCTTGTAAAGTCCAGCAGCTTCGAGATAGCAGTTCAATGCATTGCTGGCAAGTTCCATATCGGAAGGATCGGTTTTGAAGCGCTGATCGCTGTACTGTCCCCATTCTGCCCACGCCTTTGCAAGTCGCAGATCATAGTACAACGCAACCCCGAATGCCTCATTGGCCTCGTTGGTTTGGTTCAACTTAGCCAGAAACATGCCCTTCAAGGTGTAAAACTCGGCCTTCTGGGGCGCATTGAAGTAGCTCAGGTTCGTGTTGTTAATGACGTCTAAACCGTTAGTCAGCTCTTTAGGATTTTGGTAGTGGCATTTGGCCTGTTCCCTCAGCTTGAGGAAAGCTTCCTGGATCTCGATATTCGGCAGCGTATAGATACGGCTAAGCTGGGTGATGCAGACATCCGGTAAATTGTGCTTCCGCGCGACATGCGCAAAACGGTTGATGATCCAAGCTGTCTCATGATATCCACGGTAGGCGTATGAGTTACTAGCCACATTGCTCGACTGCGGAGGAAGAAGACTGAGGTAAGTAGCATTGATCAGCTGGAAAATATGCTGCCTCCATGTAACAAGGTCCTGCCAGGCGTTGATATCATCCCATACATTGGGCAACCGATCTCGCCAGGTTGCGAGCAGCAACTTTAGCTCAGCAGACTTGGTGTCCAGGTTTCTTTCATTCGTTTGAGCGAGGCTAGCGCAAATGACACTGGCGTCATGAAGCTCGACGAGCTGCTGAAAGTTCTGTAGAATAGGAATATGGGCGTTAGTGATTCGTTTTGGTAGCTGATGCCACTTGCGAATGGACAACTGGATCGCTTCGTCACAGATGTTGTTGAAATCCTGTGGGTTTTCTTGCTTTGCGTGGAGCTTGAGGAGAGACATAAATGCCTGGAAGAACGTCCGCCGTGGGGTTGGTGCATCTGAGACTGATTTAATCAGAGACTCGATTTGTTCACGGTTGCTATCGCCTTGCCAGGCTTCTAAGTTTCTCCAGGTGGCCTCCAGCAAAAGATCATTGAAGTTCTCGTGCTTGGCAAAGTCACTCAGGATCTCCCACTGTTGGAGTTTTTGCGCGCATATCAGCCAATGGTCTTCCCAGAGGAAATATTCGCCCTGGGAAAATGGAACAGTTCCCGTCCGTGCTTTGATCTGCGCCGATTCGTAAAGTTGTTGCGCTTTGTCCCACATGCCCTGCTGTTCGTATGAAAGCGCTGCATTTGTTTCAACAAATTTGCACCTCCTTCTCCAGGTACCATAGAACAAATCATCCTCCTGCAATCCAGCGTATATTTCGACAAGAGCATCAAGATTGCTCTCTCGAACCACAGGAGTATCGACGAGAGGGCTGATAGCCGATTCTTCGAGGCAGGTAGCGGCAGTATACCAAGCATCGTATGTTCGGCTCAGGAATTTGATGACATGCGACGGAATTTTGAATCGTGGTCTAGCCCTGACAACTCCCTCAAGGAGGGCCTGAATAACATTGGGCCGGTCGTCCAGCTGTCTTTGGTGGTATTCACGCGTGAGGA
Organism: Malbranchea cinnamomea; assembly: GCA_900128795.2. NCBI lineage: Eukaryota > Fungi > Ascomycota > Eurotiomycetes > Onygenales > Malbrancheaceae > Malbranchea > Malbranchea cinnamomea. Next base: position 5,723 of record FQSS02000203.1, read on the forward strand.
GGCTGACCATGCCTTTCTCCAAGTCTATCCGCTCGTCTTTGGATAACACTGACCAGCAAATGCCAAAGAGCGTAACCCACAGTTTGTGCGCAACCTTTGGGTCTGTATGCTGCAGCTGCGTCAACGGCTCCAAAATATCACGCACCTTAACATCAGCAAGCTCCTGGTAAAATTTCTTGTGATTTGAGACGAAGGACTCCAGCTGGTTGTCCACAATCACTGACTCCTTTGCAGGATCTTTCTCGAACGGGCCGTACAGGAACGACGCAGGGAAAACTTTCAGATCTTCAGGGTGCAATCTCGCAGGAGTATTCATATCAACTGAACCCATGACGAGCTGGGAAGCCTGAGTGAGCCAGAACGAATCGGCCAAGGTATCCCAATTTTGCGAGGTAAGAACGTAGCTTAGTCGCGCGTTAGCAGATCGTGTCAGGCTGCGGTCAAATATTGTCATGAAGCGATTTCGCATTTCCACATCTTGGGCTCGGGTGCCAATAAGGAAGGCATGCTCCAAACGAACAGTGAGCTCAGTTCTGGTAATCTTCGGATCTTCATAAATTCGAATCACGAGATTCAAAAACTTCTTAAGCATTGTTTGATCCGGGCGTGATTCGAACAATAGCATCTTATGCAAGACAGCTGTCTTTTCCTTCAAAGTCGGCCAAGATTCCGTCGAACGGAAAATCCATGATTCGGCCATATCCAAAATCTTGGAGCACAACCGATTATTCTGAGAACGCTCCACAAGCTGTGCCAACACACTTAAAAACGGCCGCCTTTGATCGCCCAAGTGCGACATCCGGACAGCTATCAAGTCGATAGTCTTGGATATCAGATCGACATTAATCTCAAACTCTTGCTGATCGATACCTTGCTGCTCGCCATTTCTGTTGTTGTTGGCTTGGAGATGGTTGCTACTATACGCCGTAACGTGATCTTTTGCAAGCTTTTGGGAAAAGACCTTCATCATTGGCACGACATGCTGGTCAATTTCTGCCGGTTTGCATTTGGAGACTGTCCAAAGAATGTTGATTGCCGCAATGTGATTGCCGGAAGAAATCATTTCAGTAGCAGTCGTAGACAGATATGTGACAAATTCGGAAGGAGGGTTGTCAACATCCATTGCATCCTCTTCGCTAGGTCGTTCTTTGGGCAATGCGTCCAATACACGCTTAACGGGCGGAGGTAATTGAGGGGACATGTCCTTGGCGTCCAATCCATGTAGAGAATCTTGAATTTCGATATTCTCGGATTTCAGGGCCTTGTCAAATAACTTTTGAATCGTAGAAATTCGTTCGAGAACCCAAGAGTCAGGCTTAGCAGCAAGCAAGATCCTAATAACTTGGAGCGCGTTGACCATGGCAGTTGTATGCTTTTCATCCGGATTATCTGCCTTTTCACTGCAAAGGATGTGCTCTGTAGCCTTCTGATACAAGTCAATATCAAGATCGCTCCAAAATTCAGGAGAAAGCAAATCGCGCAGGAGCTGGACTGCTCGTTTGCACATGTCCGGCGGTGGCATGAGGAACTGCGGTCGAGGACGTGATGTTGGAAGCTCACGGATAGCGGAGGCCGGTACGGGGAATCTTTCCGGGAGGCCGCAGACAAAGGTGACAAGATATTTTATAAGGGCTGTCCGAAGATCGACCGGAATGACATATTCGGGTCGTTCCCTCACACTTAGAGGACCAAGAGGAGCCGATGAAGGAGTTTGTGTTTCGTCAAGTTTCCGCTTCTTCGAGTTTGGCGACGCTGAACCCTGTTGCTGTTGTCCCTTTACGCGTCTCTTCTCCCAAGTCCATATCAAGCCAATTAAGTTCAGAGCCAACCTTTTGCTTTCGTTTGAAGGGGCAGGTCCGCCCGCAATCTTGACCAGCGACGGCACAACCAAAGGCACAAAGTTCTCACGTGACTCGTAAAACAGGTCAGGTTGTCGAACGAGGAACTGAAGAATGCACATAACCTGCTGTAGGTTTGCCGTCTCTTCAGCCAGGATTCGGCGAGGCCATCTTGCCCAGAGGGGAAACCTTGTATCTCCTCCAGTGTTGGCCCTCCTAGGAAGAACAGGCGCTAGGATCTCCAGGGCCTGGGTCACAAGCGTCTTTCCCTCGTTTTGATGCGCCCTCAGAAGAGCAACATAGACTTGGATGACGATCTTCGACGGAGTTTCGTAGTGAGAGATAAAGTAACTGATCAGCACGTAGGCACCATACTTGTTAATAATATCTTCAAGTCGAATGTAGCTCCAAGCAAATTTGATAATATCTTTGCGAGATTCCTGAACTGTCACATGGTGATACTTGATAAGGAGAGCTGAAAGCTGAAGAAGCTCCATCCGAGAATGATCCACGCCTGGTTGGTTAGACTCCTCGTTGATGTCACCTAGCTGTGGTTTCCAGAGCTTGCTGTTGATCGCCTCTGCCATGCTCTTGTCCATGAGTTTCGGCTCGCTCGGAGGTTTGCCCCAATTGATTTGGACGTCCATTGCAATAATTGGGTTAACTATGTTGTGGAAGGCATATGTTTTAAGCGCCTGGGAGACATTGCGTTGAGTGTAAAGATCCAGACAGCGCATCATTAGTTGCCGCTTGTAGTCAACGGACTCGTTCGTGACGATATTCTCGTAGAGGTATTTCGACAGGGCAAGAGTGGACTTGAGTTCACTGGCTGATACCTTGTCAATGAGCTCAAAGAGGAAGTCCAGGTCATTGGGGGACTGCGCAAGATAAACCGTAAAGATCTCCATAAGCTGATCTCCGGCCTGCTCAACCCGTAGCCGCTCGTTCGGGAGTAACTCGTCGTTTTTGAGTTTGCAATAGAGCTCACGCCCAGCATTCAAGAGGTAACGCTTCAAATCTGGAGTGTTTTTCAACCACTCTCCACTTGGAACTTGAGAGCATATCGAATGTACGCAGTAGATACCATTTAGCGAGGTAGTATTGTGTTCGGTTCTCTCCGGCCCGAAACTAACGGCGATAAACCTCTCTGAGTCCGCAACCAAAGTGGACCGCAACGGCTCACTCTCAGGATCAGCGAGGATCTGGCCGAAGAATCGCCCAAACGTCTCATCGTGGAAGCGTGCCTGAAAGAAAGCCCAGCTCTCCTTGGCGTACCGATTAAGATACTTAACAAGAGGCTTGCGAAATGGACTGCTGGACGTTCTGCGAAGTTTCTCCTCCAAGTATAAGATCTTGGTAACAAGGTGCTCCATAAAAGACGTCGCCGCAGGAGGTAACAGATGGAAGATATTGAATATGGCCGCGACAACCTTCATATGGTAGTTTTGCTCAACGAGCCCAAAGGAGACTTCCTGAAGAAGATTATCATTTGCGATGACTTTCATGTGTTCCAGGAGCCTCGCACCAATCTCCACCTTGAAATAATTAGTAAGGAGGGTAAGAAGCCTTGCTAATCCATCCAGACCAGCGACACTGAGGCGTTTGGGATCCTGAAGATTCATCAGAATGGGACGCAGTCCGTTCTGGAGCAGTTCCTTTGGCAGTTTATTGGTTTGGGTAAGCACGTCGCGAAGTGCTGCATTTGCTGCCTCGATGATTTCAGGAGACCTCGAATAAAGAGACTTGAAGAAAACAGCAATGATACGGGCTCTGGTGGTGTTCTGGGGTCCGCTCGCGAACTCTGGGAAACCCATTGCCATCGACAAGAGCCGGATACACGACACGCGCAGATTAACAATTTGCTCTGCAGTCTTAAACTCGTTCGGTTTGGCAGCGAGAGACTCATCGTCAACGTCGGCCAAAGCCAAAGACTCCATCAACAGGCGGCTGAGTTGGTCATTGAAGCTCACGACATTCTGGCGAAGGCCCAGGCAGTAAGTGATAGCGTCAATAAAACCAATCTGTGTCGAAAACGGGAGAGCACGAAGCGGCTTGTTGAAGATGGGCATCAGAAGGCGATCTTTGACGGGACTAAGAAGCTCATGAACCTCCACGCCGATCGACTCCGCAATTGCAGCAAACGCTCTCTGAGTAGACTCGCGGACGTGTTTGTTCATGTGAGAGAGTTCAAAGCTTAGGTATCCACAAAGATTCAGCAGCCTTCCCTTCTCGTTCTTCAAGTCCTCCTTAGACGCATTCCTGTTGCACCGTCGGAGAACAAGATCAAGCGTCTCTTGAGCTCTGATTCGAGTGCTAGCAGGAAGATTCGAAGGAGTATCTTTAATAATATATAGCAAAGCCTTGACGAAGTCCGCCTGGCGATCAATGAGCCAGTTATCGCCGAGGTCAAGTTCAGTAACGAGAAGATGTATGCCAAGGCCTCCGCCCGCTTTTGTGAACCATTCCTCGTCATGGCACGCGTGGCAGAAAGTCCGACAAAGCTGAGAGAAGAATGGAAGCCTGCCAATTTTCTCGGGAGAGCCGAAGATAACAACAGCCGCGTCACGTACTGTAAACATCGCAGCCTTAGCTGCATCCCTAACAGCAGGATTGTCGGACGAAAAGGATTCGACCAGTGCATCGGCCAGGACCTTGGTGTCCAGATATACAGGCCCTTCACCTACACCGACATTGAATGGTCTTCGGGAATGTCGGACTTGTGCCAGAGAGCGTCCGACTTCCATGATGGTAAAATGGCGACACACATCTGCAACGAAAGCAGTAGCTGTCTGTTTGAGGTCGGGGATCGTCGTGGCGATAATACATGCCTTGATAAGCTTCTTTAGGGTCTCTTCTTGAGCCATCTTCTTTGGAATAGACGACTGCCGTTCCGACTTCTCAAAGATATCAATCGGCGCTGTATATCTTCCCTCAGCCAGGTCGTTGGCCTGGAGACGGAGAAGAGTAGCCAAATCATCAAGCGGGTGCTCGAAACCGATATAGAGCTTGAGCTGGGAACTCAGCAGTCTATATGCTTGTTGTTTATAGAACGAGTCGGACGCCTGTGCAGCTTGAGTCTTGGGCACTTCGAGCAATTTGCCCAGTGCAAGCTCGACACCAATATCAAGGGGAAAAGCTCGATCCTTGTTCGACCCAATCAGATTGATATCCATACTCGGAATATCGTCTGAATATGGTTGAAAATTAAGGTCCGGAGGATAGCTCAGAAACTTGCGGTTCCGGCCACCCAGCTTCCCAAGAATTCGCATCGTGGTGTGCGCGTGGAAATGGCTGTATGGGTTTGGTTTGAGGTGATCCCACAAAGCTGTCATCAGCTCGTCCATGATGGGAGCCATGATCGGATCCAGATAGTCAGCGGTGAGATTGTCAACGCAAAGTTCCAGCGTTCTAAGGCCCTGGCTAACCAAATCAGATCCGGCTCTAAGGGCCACCACTAGCGGTCGCATAAGATGGCTTAGATGCGGAAGCAGATGGCTGAGACGAGCTGGCACCGTCAAAGTCAACTCCACGTAAAGATCACGCTCCTGCGTTTTCCGTGCTCCCATTAGAAGCGTATTGAAGGTCTCGAGTAGCATCTCCAGAAGTGGTAAAAGCTCCTTGTATAGAAGTTCAAAGCGACCACCGCCAATGCTACGGAACAATGACCGGAGAAGAAGGAAGTAGTTGATAGGCTCTTCCGCCGTCACCGAAAGTTCAATACACTTTGTCACAATCTTGGTGACATGTGGATGGAGAACATGCTCATTTTGGGCAGAGAAGAGCGTGACGGCCATGAATGACAGTTTGAACATTCTCAGCAATATTCTCGCCTTGGCCCAATCCTTGGAACCGACTTCATGGATACGGCTCATGAGGTACTGCAGAGCCATTCCTGCAAATGCAGGAGAGGTCGCTTCGCTGGCAAGGAAAAACTGCGGCAGGTGGAAAAGGGGGCTGTGCTCTAGCATAAGCTCATGAAGATACGGGATCTCGCTGTGAAAGACCTCATGGAAAGTAGCAGGATCGATGCAATGGAACACCGTGCCAAAGGTCTCAAGGAGGTCTTTCTCCTCCTTGCTCATCTTATGCATATACTGACTTGTTAGGAAATCTAGCGGCGAAGACGGCGGGGGTTCTGGCTCGGTGTCATCTACACCGTAATATCTGAACACAGCTGCACCCTCATGGAATAACTTCTTGACGACACGGACTTCTTCCGCATTATAGCCAAACGAGACATCCGACCAATTGATAGGTGTATGCGCTTGGTCGAATTTGATGTCATCCGGGTTGCACGTCTTTAACTCATAGAATAGGCCCTTCAAGCCGATGACCAGAGTTCTAAAAAGGAATTTATTATCGGAAACAGGATCCGCATTTCTGTCGCGAGGATTAGTAGTTTTGATTGGAGCCGCGGAGAAGATGTCAATCTCATCCCAGTCCGGGGGGAATTCTTGATCCGCCAGGTATTTCTCTTCGGTTCTTCCTTCTTGCTGCTGCTTCTTGTTCGCTCGGTAGATTTTGACGGCATTTGGGAATTGCCGATTCATTGCTGCAAATTTATCGCCAATGGCATCAAGGATCATAATAAGGAAATATCTGGCTTCTCGCTTGTCCGGAAGTTTCGATATCCGCTCAGCCATATTGAGTAGTAATTTGGCACTCATTGCCTGGAAGCTCGTTCCCGGTAAATCATCATGGAGATTTTTCGTGTACACCTCGAGTGTTCGACGAATCTGATCTCGGTTCAGCGACTCGCGGACATGGTGGATGAGATCTGCCAGCATACTATAAGCCAAAGGTCGCAAAGCTTCATAAACAGTAAGCCCGTCGCCAATCAAAGTTCTTTCATCCAATAGCTCGTCAAGTTTATCCAGGAAGATTTTTCGGTAATTGAAGTTGATGATGTGACGGATAGCAACAAGCAATTCTTTCCTCGCGCTTGACTTCTCTCGAGGACAATCTTGTAAAAGACGCACAACAACGGCGGGCAGCGAGGGGAGAAAATCTCGCAACTGGCTCGTCTCCATTCGAAGCAAATAAGCGAGGAAGCTCATGGTTTTGACTTGGGCAGTGATGAAATCCCCAAAAGCGGCTCTGTTCTTTATCTCCTTGCATACACCGGTGAAAATTTTACCTTGCGCTGCAGCTTCCGCATGGGCCCGCTCCTGTGGCCGAGCCTGAAGAAGCAGGATTTCCTTGATAAGTGGCACGAACAACTTAACATTCGCAGAAACAGGTGCGCGGTGTATCTGGAAAATTGAGACAACGATAATCGGACATTCTGCCAGGACTTTAAAAGACTGCATTCCTCTTGCCAGTTGCTGGTTGCTCTGTTGATCAGAGGACAATTCTGACACCGAAGTCGCAGGGGAGCTCGGGCGCGGCGACTGGAAAGCCTGTGACGTCGTATTCGGCGTGGAGGGCATTCCCGGCGTGGATCCCTGGGCAGGAGTGTCGAATGTATCCCGCACTACTTGAGGCATTGTCTCGAACATCTCCTGGATCAACTCCAAGAATGGCTGTACTCTGTCCTGAGTAGCCTTGACCTGGCGCCGTTCAAGGTCCATGATCGTCTTCATGCAGATAACCGCATTGTCCTCATTCTCGTTGCGGACGAGTTCCATCAGCAGATCCACCATGTCCCCAGCGTATGGCTCAACGTCAGGAAGGTCCAAAGGTAACCGATGGATGATTTCGAGTATGCAGTTCCGGAGTTTCTGTGATCCATGATTTTAGCCTATGCGCCATCACGAGAATTAGTTATACACCATCGTATTTACCTGTTCCACGGACGAGCTGATGAAAACGGGTTCACCCTTGAGGATCTTCTTGAACACGGGCCATAGCTTCGCGAGAAAGACGGGATAACTTGGTCCAACACAGAGCTGCTCCAGCGAGTCACGCAGTTCAACAGCTATGTTCGCCTTTATTTTCGTCTCTATTCCGCGCAAGATAACTAGTTAGTGAATTGAGCCAAAAAGATGAGGGGGGAAAAAAACATGCGCCCCGCGATCTCTGCACGGCCGTAATGTTCTTTCTTATTGCAACAGCACAACAGAGGAGCAAGTCAAGAGACAAAGCAACCCATACCGAGAGTGGGATCGCCCAGCTTGCTCGCGTATATCTCAATATTCCGCAATACGAATTCGCGCTCCATGGTTGCAACTCTGCGACGGAAAGTAAAGGGATCTTAGGCGGACAAGTTGTCAACACGGAAGATTGAAACGCCAGGCCCTCAGGCCGGCCTGTCGTAGAGAAGCACCCAAGGCTCGCGGAGTCGTCGAGGAGCTTCACATCAAGAAAAGAAGCTCTCTAAGTCTCTATCACTGTGCTCTGCAGACAAGAGAGCTAGCCTCTGCAGTGACAGAACGAATGCGGGGACAGAGACAACCCTCTTATATTCTGTGGAAAAAAAAATCTAGACGGACGGAGGAAGGTGCTGGTATCGTTGCTCGGGGCGCGGAGGGCGTCAAATGTTCCTCATGCGAGTGCAAGGCTGAAGGTTTTGTAACCTTCTCACAGAGATCGGAGCGTTCATAGGTGAAATTGAATGATCGCAATCGACTGGGGGGATGCGTCTTAACGCGAAAAAGTTGACTAGTCCCCAAAAGTACTAGTGTCGCTGAATTGTATTTCCATTCGAAACCTTATTAGTCAGACCGAAGTCGCAACACAGTCTCAAACACGCAGCAGGACATGTCTTTTAAAAAGTCTCACAGGAGCTCTATGGAATCAATGTCTACAGACTAGGTAGGTAGTTAAAACTTGGCCAAATCAATATAGCTACCAGGAATTCAATCCCTGGCAGCAAATACAATCAGAACGAAATTTGCCGATATTATTTGCCTCGCGAATTTCTAATCCAGGAGAAAATATGAACGCCAGACACCCATTTTCCTACCACAGCAACAATTCTAAGGACAAACAGAAAAAGGGGGGGAT
>FQSS02000778.1:3371-72482 GCA_900128795.2 Malbranchea cinnamomea
AACCCAGGTTGACATCTCTGTTCTGAGCTTAGATTGCTCCCGAGAGCACCATCGACGGTTTCCCCACCTCACCTTTTGCTGCACCGACCTTTACGAAGTCCACCCGCCACATCCGAAAAGTCCTGCTCTCCCCGCAAACTCCATAGAACCAGAAGAGAGTGAGAGTTCCTTTAAGGTCCTCAGGCTTCTCTGTCTGGCATTCTTTATTTCCCGTCTATTATCCGGCAATGGCACAGTGACCGCGACGCGACTTATGCCAGATAAACCGGCCACCGTTGCAGCATACGCTGCAGGAGCTTCGTTGGCGGCGATTGCTCTCTGCTACGTTTTTGGCCCCAATTTCACCCTTGACGGAGACGAGTCCAACAGTAGTGCGAGGAAAAAGGCAATTGTCGGTCTTTCCAACCCTGCGAATGACTGCTTCATCAACTCCGTTCTCCAGGCTCTGGCCGGCCTGGGGGAACTCCGCGTCTACCTGATCCGCGAACTACATCGAAGGGAGATTGAAGGACCAGAAGTCTACGAATCGCCACCACGACCGGAGGATGTGCCACGCGGTGACACTCCTGAGAAGGTGTGGCAACTGCAGCAGGCACCGGTCACAAGGGCGTTGAAGGAAATGCTTGACAGGCTCAATGAACGGCCGATATACAAGAAGACCATTTCGGCGAGACCGTTTATTCTCGCCTTGGAGGCCGCGTTTCGCACCAGGATTAGCAGAAACCAGCAGGACGCGCACGAATTTTTGCAGGTGGTTGTGGAACGCCTGTGCGACGAGTTTCATGCCGGTGCGAAGGCCAGGGCGAGAAGTTCTGCTCTTCTCACGGTTCCGCATCGAGGGGGTCTTGAACCCATGAAGGGCTTGGGCCAGCTTCATGAAAAGTCGGAACTTGATTCTGCTAACGTCACCGTCCCGGTCGATGACGAATCCAACTCAGAAACCTCATCTGTCATGAATCGGAAGACGAAAGATGACGAGTACAGCTTTCCGCTGGAAGGAAAGCTAGAGTCACAGGTGGAATGCCAATTTTGTCAATACAAATACAAACCCAATATGACACCATTCGTCATTCTCACCTTACAGGTGCCACAGAAGAACTCCACCACTTTGAGCTCCTGCTTCGACGGACTGTTGAAGACTGAATACATTGAGGATTTTCGGTGCGACAAATGCCAACTTCAGTTCATGCTTGAACAAAATCAAAAGGCAGCCAGGCGCGCGCGTTCCGAGAGTGAGCTGCAACACCTCAACCGCCAGATCTCTCTCATCCAAAAAGCACTCGAGACAGATCCAGAGGACCCCCCGCAGGATATCATCATGCCCGATCCCAAAACAATACCCAGACGAAAGATTGCAAGACATATGCGGATCACTGTGTTCCCCAAAATCATCGCTATCCACCTCTCTAGGTCGATCTTCGACCGCAGCAGCTCGACAAAGAACGCAGCCAAAGTCTCGTTTCCCGAACGCTTACCCCTCGGTGGCATTCTCGACCAGAGGTGGTATAGACTCTTGGGCATCGTATGCCACAAGGGAAGTCACCACAGCGGACACTACGAGTCTTTCCGGCGTAACCATGTCTACGCCCCGTTCTCTACTCCCGATGTGTTCAGGTCATATGCACAGAGCCGTGCACCCAGCGAAAATCCGTCTACCATGCCTAGCCCCAAGATCAATCCGAAACAGAAGTCCTCCACAGATCTTGCGGATGATGGCCCATCCAGCGTGACGCCGGAACTGAATCCATCAGTCTCGTCATCCCCATCTATATCCTCGACTTCGTTGCCTCGTGTTTCTTTACCTCTTTCCAATTCCAACCCGCTGCCTACTCCTTCCCCGACGTCTTCTCCCTCCCCATCCTCCAAGTTACAACCTACCGATTCATCACCAAGCACCGTATCCCCGGAGCCTTCTTTGCATGATTCCTCACTACCGGTCCCGCCGAGCACATCAACAGTCGCCTCAAGCCCAGCCATCAAGCCATCCGTGGCCGACAACTCCAAGTTTCGTCGGAAAAAAAGGCACGCGGAGCGGTGGTGGCGCATCAGTGATGACAAGGTTAAAGAGTGCAAGACTAGCGATGTGTTAAGCATGCAGAAAGAGGTGTATTTGCTTTTCTATGAATTGGAGAGACCAGGGGATCATTCGTAAGATTGTCACCCCGTGCCCGCTTTCTAAAAGGAATTTGTATGCGGGTTTTTCCGCGTTCCCTAATTGCCGATCAACTGAAAGCTACAATTTTGTTTTTCGAGTGGGTAAATTATATGCATCTTAGCATTGACGTGCTTTTTCTGCTTTGGGATTTTCAAAGCATACAGTTACCTAGCATGAATTTGCAATCTAGAGCCTTTATGTATTTACTCTTACCTTCATAGATAGTTTCAGGGGTGATCAATTGCATGGTCCGATTAATGGACGGGTTGGTACGTACTGAACAGAACGTGATCCTCTTAAATAGACTCTCCAGCTGAACAGTCGTGTCCTTGCTCCTCAGGGGCCGGCTCTGGAGTTTTATCTGGCTAAGGAGAAGTTTGTCATCTTCTACTGATACGTTACTTTCCCGTGGGCGATTTGTGGCTTTAGTGTAGGGAGAGAGGAGGTCCTTGTCCTACGACATATCTCCATGGACAGCCTCACGCAATGAAGACCACAAAAAACATGCAAGGTAAAATGCAGTCAATTAGTTTCATCATAGACCTCTCACTTGGAGCAGGACGCCTTTGCGCACTTGGTACACTCCTCTGATTCCATTGTCCATGACTTCCCACATAACATATATCACATAAATTCTGAATTCTAGATTTGCCACTATCCAGCACAGAGTCTTTAAACTGATTGCTATGCATGGGAATCATGTGTTGAGGGCAGTTTCACAATGAAGATTTTGCTCCCTAGGTTGAACAGTTGACCAAGAAAAAGTGAAAACTAACTTAGTTATGTACCATGCTGACTGAAAATGATCATGAAGTGCTTGGCGGTCAAGAATTGGAGCATTGGACCTTTGCAAGAACAAAGTAATGCTGCTTCCACCTCATTCATCACTGACAATGGTCGCCTAAGAAAAGAAAAGAAAAAAAATGGCAAGGTTTTTTTTCTTTCCTTTGCTGGGTTGCTGGGTGAGTAAAGTGGGACGCCTCCAGTATTTCTAAGCCTATGGTACCAAAGTAAGTTTTTGGGGGAGTCTAGATCTCCCATTGCCCATTGAGAGGAAGTCCTATATCTTATAGAAACGATAGGTTTCTAGTAATCCAATGCTTGTGGCCGTTTCAAGTCAATACGCATTGCTGACAAAAGACGGGATAGATAACTAGATCCGCCCAAGGCCGAAATATCCTGTAGGTATGGCCGCGGCCAGAGGCTGGAACATATCCCTTGGTACCTAGCGACCCAAGAGAAGATAGATCAAGCTTTGGACTTGGAGTGCCGCTGCGTGAAAAGGTCATAGCATAGGGACCATGGAGACCCATTCGAAAAGATTCAGTTTGGACGTGGCCGGAGTTCTGTGGACAGTTTCCTTTAATTAGGCATACAACTACTTATGGCATGCTTACGTGTCTGGACGGATCCTTACCATGTAAAAGTAAACCGCATTATAGTCACTGCCGTTATTGCTGTTGATGTCCCTGACCTTCTTGTGGAAATATAGGGAGTCAATGTCGGTTATAACAATGGCCTCTTACCTGAAAAAACGGACCACCTGAGGATGATTCGTAACTGGTTGGATTTGGGATCACCATGTAAACGCGTCTGTCGTCTCCAGAAATGCCTTCATCAAGAGTTTGAGCCCATCCCAAACTTGGCTACTCGTTGATGTTACTTACAGTGGATTTGGTCATCGACGAATCTCTGACTCGAGTAAAAGTTGCAGGGGGTTCGACTATTAACCAAGAACTGTAATCCGGTCAATCTTCAGTGTCCCTTTTCGGCTCATCCTGCAGAATACACATACGACACTAGAGCCTTCAATGGTGGCTGAAGAACCTGCAGTGGTCGAGACAACACCAAATGCCTCCTCATTTGGCAGTAATTGGGCCATGAGTCGTGCGATGAAACGAAGTGCGCCTGCCGAGGGCTCTGCTCCATTGTTCAACGTGAGCTCGTACGTTATACAGCATCAGTCTTACCTGCAGTGATATACGTTGCCATGAAAATAGTGCTATCACTTTCTCTCACGACCATGTAGTGGGTTAAGGTGGATGTCTCGCAGGTAACCTTAATATAACCGCAGAATGCGCATAAAGATCCAACCCACAAGATCAAAAATAGATGGTGAGACACCAACCACTCTGAATTGCAGAAACGGAAGCCTGTTCGAGTCCAGAACCTATGTGAGAGGCCTTCACTCGGGATTGAAGTTCTGTTCCACGATAGTGGATGGACGTGATGTCGCAGTTCGGGCGGTCAACGGTGAAGACAAAGGCATTTGCGGAGCCTGCGTCGATGGTATACGAGCTACTAGACTCGACAATACCGAAAGCGGCTTGGGAAAGTCTTGCCCAAAGAGCTAGCGAGAGTGCCACAATGGCGAGAAGCATGTTTATTGAACAACGGGAACGCTGGTGGGATAGCGGAATACAAAAAGGCGGCCTCTGAGAAGCGCAGAAGCTGGATATTTATAGCATGCAAGAGAGGCGTGCATAGTGAATATGTGACGGGTATAAAGCATCTGCTATAGTATACTCGGTGCAGACGGATATGTTGATGAAAGGCCCGGCTTGACAAGCAAAGTATTGTCTTGAGGTTCACTTGGACCAACTTGGGAAGATGGTCCTACCAAGCGGAGTGCAAAAAGGTGACCATTTCGCTACTTAAACTAACTGCTCCAAAACCCCAAGATGCCGCTCTCATGAAAGCGCCATTCTTCAATACCGAGAATGGGTGGCCTCCCAATCAAGCACGGTCTGCGTGTTTCTCCATGGCTAATTCCGTGGCATAAACAGCAACGCGTGATGGTCTTCGGTACATAATGAGGCGATCAACCGAGAAGGTCAAGGCCTCAAACCAGAGGGAGGAGGGAACTGTACGGCCATTGGCGTAGTGAAAAGCGCCAGTGGTCAGGATTCGTGATTACGGAGAACACACAGAACATGATTATGAAAAATCTGGAGAATGGGCCATCGCAAAGGCTGGTATAGAGAATCAAGCTGCAGCACCAAGCTTCTTCCTGAGTAAGCAAAGCACCCAACGCGCCCCGGCCTGTTTGATCCAGGTCTCAGCTTCTTGGAGTTTGATGGACGTAAAATGCTAAGGGCTTTGAACTTGGCTTGGTACAAAAAACCCTTTGCCGTTTTGGATTGGTGAGCGGATATTTTATTTTCCTTTCCGTATCCGAGGCACGACTCTTCGATAGCCTATGATTTTTGCGAGGGGTAATCCTACACGAGAGAGACATTGAGATGAAAGACCGAAACCAGGGGCCAAAGTGACATTGAAAACGTGAGGGTGAGTGACTGAGCAAAAGATAACCCATAGCTACCCTCAGCTACGGGCTACGCATCGGAGAACCAATTGCCAGGATTCTAAGGGCCATTCAAACAGTCGCACAGGACAGGAGAACTGCACTGACTTCTCGCGTTGAAGATGTGCTTCCGCAGGCGAGGTATTTCAGTTCAGCATCCGAGGTGAGGCAGCGTCTAATAATAATAATACTGATCATGCCGCGTTTGCCATTCAATCGTCTGGCAACCCCGCTTTGTAAAACCCCGGCTTTGAAAAGGCTCACTAGGCGTGCCGGAGCACGGATCCTGGTGCCTATTATCGACTTTTTGGACTCCGAAAGGTATGGAAGCAATTTCCCCGCGCTTACCTTCGGCCAGTCTTTGGAGAGCGCGGGACTTGCCCAGAGGCAGTCAAACGATGTCTGGGCGGAGGGGAGAACACCTCCAATTAAGACGCTCCCTTCTCTCCCTTGCGTCTCGATAATGATTCTTAACGTGACTGTGGAAGCTTTCTATCCATGACGGACACTTCCCGGCAATAATTCCACGCTAAAGGAGAAGCTTCCAGAATTCAATTCAAGTCGAAACGCAAAAGAAAGAGGTTTAGGAGATTCTCCGTTGCTTCATTTTCGCCTGGGCATGTATCGGCCTCGAGGAGCGGATGTGTGGATCACCAAAGTGGGCTAAGACGTCAGATCCCGCCGTCTCGAAAGTGTGGCGACGTCCGTTCCTCGACGGTCGCAGTTGTCGCCGCTACCATGAATAACCTGGCAATTGCATTGTGATAGTACATCGCGCCTTCATCCGACCACTGGGACATGGTGTAGACTCAATTGACATCGAGTACTGCTGGCCAGCAGGCTGAGCTTTTGAGTTCGAAGCTGAACAGAACGATCTTCAGAGACATCGGGATGAGAGCACACGGTAAAACAGAGCAGGAAGAGGGGATGCGGGGAATTTCGGAAAGCAAGAGGAAACGACGATAATATCGTCATCCGCGGTTTTATCATACTCCAGCTGGCCATGGCGCCTCTTTTTCCTTGTTGTTGTTCTCAAAGTACGGAACGGAGAGTGCGTGTACACAAATGCGCGTAGTTGTCATCATAAAGAGTTTAAAGTCGTCCTGATCTGGAGCAGGTCAACACGAGTAGAAACCCCCACCATCCCGCTGTGCAAACAACACCTGACCGAGCAACCCCTCCCGATCCAAAAAGCCTTCACAGTCCCAACCTCTTCCCACTTCCAAATCTTCTCTTGCAATAATAACAAAGTCAGACAGATTTGTCACTCAACCAACTGAATCACCACATACAATAATTCTTCATTTTCATACCTGCAGGTGAGTCCTATCATGATCTTGTTCAGTCTGCAAAAGTTTAAGTGATTACCCCTCCTTGTGTACCAGCAGCTTGCGGGGCAGCCGGATTGTTCTCATTTATCTTCAATCCAACCATGGGAACCGCCAATTCAACGATTGCTTCTGTTGATGATTACTTTGGCATTTGTGGAATTGCCAGCTGATCTGTCGAAGACAAAATGGGTGTCCTAGACGTTCTGTCCCGCAAGAGCGGAGTCATTGTCGGTGACGATGTCCTCAGACTCTTTGAATACGCTCACCAGCACGAATTCGCCATCCCCGCAGTCGTATGCTGCCCTTCTCCCCTCCGTTATCTGAGGAATCTCGATTAAGTGACACTGACCCGGGACCTGTGCAGAATGTGACTTCCTCTTCCACTGTTGTCGCAGCCCTTGAAGCTGCTCGTGACAAGAAATCTCCAATCATCCTTCAGATGTCCCAGGGAGGAGCTGCTTATTTCGCTGGGAAGGTAGCGTCGACTTGCTAGTTCTGATCCAAACGATTGACTATCTCGCTGATGCATTCTTGCAGGGTGTTGGAAACAGTAACCAGGAAGCGTCCATTGCTGGTGCCATTGCCGGCGCTCACTACATCAGATCCGTTGCGCCGTCTTATGGCATCCCTGTCGTTCTTCACACTGACCACTGCGCCAAGAAGCTTCTCCCTTGGCTCGATGGCATGTTCGAGGAAGACGAGAAATACTTCAAGGCTCACGGTGAGCCTCTTTTCTCCAGCCACATGATCGATCTGTCCGAGGAACCCGTCGACTGGAACATCGAGACCACTGCCAAATATCTGCAGCGTGCGGCCCCGATGAAGCAGTGGCTTGAGATGGTAAGTCTGTCGTCTTCGGCTTCTAGTAGCTGCTCGCAGATGCTGATATCGTGCCTAGGAAATCGGTATTACTGGTGGTGAGGAGGACGGCGTCAACAATGAATCTGTGGACAATGCTGCCCTCTACACTCAGCCGGAAGATATCCTGAACATCTACAATCGCCTCTCCCCCATCAGCCCTTACTTCTCCATCGCTGCCGGCTTTGGAAACGTCCACGGTGTCTACAAGCCTGGAAATGTGCGCCTCCACCCTGAGCTCCTGGCTAAGCACCAGGCCTACGTCAAGGAGAAGACTGGCTCCAAGAAGGACAAGCCTGTATTCTTCGTGTTCCATGGTGGATCCGGCTCGGCCAAAAACGAGTACAAGGAGGCAATTAGCTACGGCGTTGTCAAGGTCAACATGGATACCGACATGCAGTACGCCTACATGAGCGGTGTCCGCGACTATATCCTCAAGAAGAAGGATTACCTCATGACCGCTGTCGGTAACCCCGAGGGCGATGACAAGCCCAACAAGAAGTACTTCGACCCCCGTGTCTGGGTGCGTGAGGGCGAGAAGGCCATGTCGCTGAGAACCCAGGAGGCCTTGGACGACTTTAACTGCACCAATCAGCTGTAAATCACTTGATGTGCCCTCTCAAGCGTCCATCCAATCTATTCCAGGACAGGCGCTTCGAAATAATGACGCTATCCGCGTCCCTTTGCGACGCAACTTTTGTTACAGAGTTGAGCAAAAGCACAGCTCTTCCCAGATTGTATACTCAGAAGGTTCTCGTGTAGTCACTTATGAATAGGCATCATCAGGTCATCCAAATAAAACAAAAAGAGATATTTCAGCATATTCCACATTCCCAGGGTGCAATTAAACATACATACTAGTAGTGCATTCGTTGTTCGTGCTTCTACTAGTTCTGCTATCACTTTCGGCTCTCACCGTTCGGGAGGTTGATCAGACTCCATCAACAATCCCTTCATTCCCAGTGGATTAGTAGGGAGTGGTAGAGACAGTCTGCATCTCATGAAAATTTCTGGAGGACGTCGTACATCCAAACTCGAGAATTAAACTGTGTAGAATAGATGCTAGGAGCACTCACTCACTACTACGCGAGTGCGACAAAGATTAGTAGCAGTATGGGCCATAGATGGGAATGACATTTTCCGGAGACGAGTCTCTTATGACTCGTTTGCGTTTGCTTGTTCAATAGATGTACATAATACTACCTATTTTGAAATTGTAGTCGTAGTACTACTGGTATTTTGCGAGGATTAACTAAGTGTTGTATCGTAGATCATCTTGCTGAAGGGTAGTACATACAACTAGGAGTAAACTGTAATGTGAGATGAATGTCACATAATCACGTCGAAGTAGTTACTTATGATTCACAACAAACCCACACTTTCTGGCTCTCAAGAGCAGCCTACTATTACTGCGAAGTAGACTTTTCCAACTCTTGAGGCCGACCTGGACATGTCAACGTACTACCGCTCCTCATTACGTGACTCCACGGATTGCCTCTCGCGGCGAAGAATTTACACACCAATAGTATGGATGAGTTTGCTATAGAAAAAAAAAGGAAGAAAGAAAACAAAAGTGCTGGGAGTTTGACCAAAAGTTATGTGGACTGTGGAAAATTCAAGTCCATCACCAAACATTTCTTTCCCTTGATCGTGTCCAACAGCCGAACGATTCTGGTACTAATAGGTACTATACATCACCTTTATCGTGGTAACAACGCCTCTCCCTATGAGGAGTAATGTGTGAAAGTCCTAGCATTCATTCGCCGTTGTCTTCAGCGCACCCGCCAGCATACTGTCAGCTGCGATACATACATGATACTATTCCATACTAGGTTGAGCAGGTGAAATCGACAATTTCTTGATTGAGGAGGTCGCTCTACTAAAACAGCAATAAGGTGTCATATCTTTCTTGACTTGAGACCCCCGACCCAATGCAGGGCACGATGCGCATCACAGGACCCTTCCAAGGGTCCTATCAGGCGGAGCTTGGTGAGTTGGCATACTTAGCATGAAGTAAGCTCAACGCCAGGGCTGGTGAGGGCAAACAACCGTGTCACTCGAGTACTTTGGCCTCAATACTACTGAGAGAGAAGGCTCAAGTAGTGCTACTAGTATTACTATTGACGAATATGAATACCGTCCCAGTCTGATGGGGCAGAGTCCTTCCGTTGTCTTGTGGATTACATACGGAGAATAGTCCCGAGTGGAAAGTACGATAACCCACAAAATAATATGTGATAGTATGTAGCAGTTGGTAACTGGTAGTTAAGTTACTGCGTACGGAGTACTGCATTGCTTGACAATCGTGTGTAGGGCACACGGAGCAGGCCTAGTAGTAGTTACTCCTCCGTGCTGTGGAAACTTATGCTCGTCGCATCTCAGCCTCTGCTTCTGGTAAGATGTCTCTGACAACTCTGCGGCAAATAAAAATTTGATGAATGGAGCTCAAGTGCACCGTCCAAAGATGCTATTTAAGGCATTATCGAGCATCTGAGATGAATCATTGCCAATCAGCAGCGAGAAATGATCGCTGGCGCCAGCTAGCGCAGTGGGTCGTGGTAGCGCAGGGCCAGACCAGCATCGGGTGGGCTGGCAGACGTTTCAGCGTTAAGAGCTCGTCTGGGTCCCTCCACTGACCATGCCGTGGAACACCGTCGGTTTTGCTTCCCCCCCCGGAAATATGAAACCAGGAACACGACGGAGTAAGCAGCGCTGGGATCTCTGATGCTACCGAGGAGAAAAGAAATCTTCCTCGATTGCGTTTGGAGTCCTTTTTCAATCTTCTTCTTTCTCTTGCACAGTCTTTCGTTTTCATCTTCAGGCCGTTCAGCCAGCCTTTCGTTCGCTTACAACATTGAGAAATCGAGAAGTTCCACATCTGACGATGCCCTGCCGATAGCCTGCTACGACCCTCGACTTTTTTTTTCTTTTGCGCGTGTTCGTCTCTCCTTACCCGCGATGGACTGGATTGTGTCCCGAGACGAGTCTTCCCTCGACCACTTTCTTGACCTGCTCCAGAATCCCTTCAAGTCTGCTGTAAGTTCCTCTGTGCGGCTTCAAGTATTGCTTCGTTCCCGGCTTTCATCCAGGCACACGATGCCCGGCAACCCTTGAAGTTCCAAGAGAAAACTCAAACCCGGCAGGTCCTTCTACTGATACCATCTCTGCACAAATCTAGTTCAAAGTCAACGCGATCTGGGTGTCTCTAGGAACGTCGCTGGGCATAACGCTCGCTATCGCCTTTCTCTTCTCGCTCTTTCGACCAAGAAACTCCATTGTATATGCCCCGAAACTGAAACATGCCGACAGAAAACATGCTCCACCACCCCTTGGGAGAGGGCTTTTTGCCTGGATAATCCCTGTTGTTAAGACAAAAGAAGATGCGTTGGTGGACTGTTTGGGTCTGGATGCCACGGTTTTTCTGCGTTTTACTCGGATGTGCCGCGATATCTTCCTCATATTGAGCGTGTTAGGATGTGCGATTATGATTCCGATAAACCTCTCCGCAAGTGATAGTGGCCCCTCGCAAATCTTGACGGCGTTCACAACGATGGCCCCAAAGGCTTTGTGGAGTCATATCGCTTGTGTCTGGATCTTTGACATAATCGTAGCATACTTTCTCTGGCGGAATTATTGCGCGGTGAGGAATCTACGACGGCGATACTTTCAGAGCTCCGATTACCAGCGGAGCCTACACGCTAGAACCATACTGGTGACGGACATACCGCCAGCTTACCGCACTGATGAAGGCCTGTTACGTCTGACGGATGAGGTTAATCCCGTGGCAGCAATTCCAACCGTGGCCATTGCTCGGAACGTCAAGGACTTGCCGGACTTGATTGAGCAGCACGAAAAGGTCATCAGGAAGCTCGAAAAGGTCCTTGCCAAATATTTTAAACACCCAGACCGCCTTCCTCCGCAACGTCCTACATGCCGACCAGACAAAAACCATCGCGAATTCCACTCATCGGAGCGAGTAGACGCAATCGATTACTATACGGACCGTATCCGGGAACTCGAAGCCGAGATTAGACATGTGCGCGAGTCAATTGATAAACGCAACGCGATGTCGTATGGGTTTGCCAGTTGGGATTCCATAGCGGATGCTCATGCAGTCGCATATGCCGCCAGAAATCAGCACCCGCATGGGATTACAATCGACCTTGCCCCGCGGCCGAACGATCTTATCTGGTCCAATCTGGCCTTGAACAGAAGGACCCGGAAGTGGAAGCGATTAATGATCGTATTTTGGTCAACGGTGCTTACAGTACTGTGGATTGCACCCAACGCAATGATCGCCATCTTCCTGACCGACTTGTCAAACTTGGGATTGGTGTGGCCTGCGTTTCAGACATCCTTGAACGAACATCCCAAAATCTGGGCGGCTGTCCAGGGTATTGCGTCGCCCGCCGTGACTTCATTGATTTACCTTGTGTTGCCCATAGTTTTTCGGCGACTGGCCATCCGAGGTGGTAAACTGACCAAAACCGCCCGTGAGCATCAAGTCCTTCATAGTCTGTATACCTTTTTCGTTTTCAACAACCTGATTGTGTTCTCGCTTTTTTCCGCCGTGTGGGGCTTTGTCAGTGCTGTGATTGACGCGAGGAACCACGATAAAAATGTTTGGGACGCGATTCTTGCGGGACAGATTTATATCAAGATTATGACGGCACTTTCGCAAGTTGCTCCGTTCTGGGTGACCTGGTTACTTCAGAGGAACCTCGGTGCAGCAATCGACCTCATTCAACTTATCAACATGGTTTGGACCTGGTTTGCAAGGAAGTTCCTGAGCCCTACGCCACGGACAGCGATAGAATGGACCGCCCCGCCTCCGTTCGACTACGCTAGCTACTACAACTACTTCCTTTTTTACGCGACAATTGCTCTTTGCTTTGCCACCTTGCAGCCCATCGTCTTGCCAGTAACAGCACTATACTTTAGCGTGGATTCCTGGTTGAAAAAATATCTTCTGCTCTATGTTTTTGTCACTAAAACTGAGTCCGGTGGACGGTTCTGGCGCGCAGTCTACAACCGCATGCTTTTCGCCCTCATCCTATCCAATATTGTCACGGGACTGGTGATCAAAGCACGAGGGACTTGGACCATGGTATTCACATTGGTCCCGCTGCCATTCTTGCTGCTCGCCTTCAAGCTGTATTGCAGAAGGACGTTTGATAATGAGCTACGATACTACCACAAGGCGTTCAGAACCGACGCTGAAGCAGTTGTCAACGGCAAGCCTGGTAAAAAAGGCACGGAGCGACTGGCCAGCAGGTTTGGCCATCCCGCTTTGTATAAGCCCTTAACCACGCCTATGGTACATGCAAAGGCTGCGGATGCGCTTGAAAAACTGTTCCAAGGTCGCCAGCACTGTGACACTCACACTGGTGGATATTCTGACATCGCGCTGCACCGCATGTCCTCTAACCAACCTGGAAAGCCGCTGCAACGGCCGAGTGACGCGCCGTTTGAGGTAGTCGCCGAGAATCAGCTTGATTTCTCATACTTCAAAGACCGGCCTGAGTTCCGCGATGAGTTCGGCGGCGGCATCTACGGACGACCCGAAGATCTTATTACCGAACGCTCGCACACACCACGAAGTTTCATGGTCGGCAGCGGATCCCCTGGATCCTCCCGTGCTTCATCTCCCGCTCCTTCTCCGTATGCTCCACGTACACAACATCCGCCTATGCCAAACATCTCCGACCATCCTGCCTTCCACTCGGTGGAGACCGATGTCTCGACTTTCTACAAGAACTCCAACGAAAGCGAGAGCAGACTGCTCAGCAATCCCCAGATCCCTGCGCTTCAGCCGTCCGGGGATGACAGGCCGTTGAATCGGTGGGCAACAGACCATTCCTACAGTTCATATCCGTCTGCACGAGATCAAAGCCCTGGGCCCTACGAACTGTACAGATCACGCTGAGTACGACCATTTACTATGTAAAGCTTCTTCCGTTCTTATGTACAGTCTGTTTTGTCTTCTTTTCTATGTGGATCGAGTTGGGATGGTTTACAATTGTCCTTTAAGGATTTTTATAGCATAGCGAGTGGGTCTGGGTTTGTGAACGCTTTAACGTCTGTGGAGCAGACTATTTGAGGGATACATATGGCATTCAATGTTCATTTGACGATTTCTTAACTGTTATCCTGGGTATTTCTTCCCCCACTGTATGCTCTGTACATACAGACTGAACTCACGTAGGGGAACTCGATCCTCGGTTGCGGGAAGGCAAGGCAACCATGGAATTGACGAGCTTACGCGATACGGAGTACATGGACACAATAAGTTTTGAATGACACAAGAACAAAACGCTCACGAACGTGACAATTTAAGTAACTAAGAAGTTTTCTGGAGTCTTCCCGTGTTCAACTCGAACCTAGAGCCTTCAAATCCTGGCTTGAGAAAGTACTTCTGTGTGGAGAGGTGATCATCTTCAGCGTAAGGTACCCTCTCGTTACCCCTGCTGCAGTACTCCGTACCTCCATCAATAATAGCTGGGTGGGGCTAGAGTCCAAAGCTACCTTATCATCCAGCATTCCTTCCCGGAGCTCCCCCCCCCTTCAGCTACGACGCACCGTACACTACACCCTCCAGCCCAGCACCAGCTTCCCACGCCAAAGCTTAACACAGCGTTTAACACGACGCTCTGGCTGCCAAACAGAACTTGAGGGGCCCGTGGGACAGGAGCCTAAGGCGGAAATCCCGCCAGCTCGTGAATTTCATCGACATTGGAAGCAAAAGAACTTCAGCTCTTACCGACCTTCTTTATTTCAACACGATGTGGTACTCCATTTTGCCGGAGGAGCTTACTGAGCTCGAAGGCTGGCTAATTCGGTTCTTTGTACGGCTAAGTCGTTTATCCCCATCTTGACTCACCGTTTGTGCTTGTCTTCCTTCTCGTCCGACATGTTTTTCCTGTGCTGCTTGCTGACATGCTCACCTTCCTGCTCTCTGGCGTCTAGATCTTCCTCGGTACCCTCACCATCGGACCCTGGCTGTTCCTGATACTCTACGATATTCTGCTCTACATCTGGCGTGCCTCCACGTACGAGATCCCCATTATTGGTGGCAGGGCGAGAGGGAGACGGAGACCAGTTGCTCCAACACTGACTGAGAGGCCGGATGGAAGGAGGAGGACATTGAGCCTTCGGGGGATAGAACCCAACTGTGATGGTCAAATTAAGTTGGAAGTCTTGCATGGGGACGTTTGCGAAATGAAGGGAAGGGATAAGCATTGCCCAGAAGTGGGCCCAAGGAATAGAAAGGTACCGGCAGACGCTCTTGCCAGCGAGAAGGGGGTATGATGGTTGTGTTTGTTCACAGTCAAGTTCACAAGCTGCCCACTGGAAGAGTGAGATACTTGTCTTACTACTTGGAGCTCGGCAATATGTGACGTGCAAGGATACAGGGGAGCCTTCGCTTCTCGATTCCAATCAGTCACACATCTTGGTGAACGGGACGATTCAACCAGCGCAGGATTACATGTCAACCACCAAAGATCGTCAAGCGTCCTCGAGAATGCTTTACTACTGGGACCGGACTTATTCTTGTAATCCAGGTCCTACTTGGCCATGGTAACATGTCCGAAAGCGACGCGACAGTCCCCCTTTACCGCGATGAAGCGTCGTCTGGCACAGTCGGATCTGTGATGGGCTTGAATACACAACCGGAGAGTTCCGCACCTGTTTCAGTCCATGACGAGACATGGGGGCGGCCCTCAAAAGGGTGTGGCGCTAGTAGTGGATCTGCTTTTTACACCTACCCTCCCTCTTATCAACACGTGGCTTCGAAATCCTGCTGAGCACAGCTTCAGTTTGCATCCCAGCGAGGAAGTTGAGATCCGCGTCCAATTCCATACGTTTTCCAGTCTTACATGTCAACCTTCAGCCCTAATTTTCTCCGCTAATGTCTGACGGAGAATGCGCCTTTTCCTACTGACTTTTGCGCACGCTGAAGAGAAGAAAGGCTTCCAAAGTGGTTTGGTCGCTATCTGAGTGCAGCACTTCCAGCATCACCAGAGGATACCGATTGCCGTGACTGACGTTCGTTGATAACTTTGGATTGGACATGGAATGTCGAGAACAAAGGACTGACGTTTGACAGCCAATCCACGTAACGTCTTCACAACCTCAAGACCCGAAGAGTATGAGACAAGAGAGGAGGAAAAGATGGCTTGGAACGCGCTTGTATGCTGCTCGGGAGAATTCGAGCCGAGTTTGGGATCCTCGAGTTGGGAGGCTAGTATGTGATTCATGGGAACGAGGTAATACAGCCCGAGTTCTTTCTGGTGGATGAGGATGGTCTTTCGGCTTTTCTGTTTCTCCAGTACCGGTGAACAAGGCTCATTAACCGTTAGATATAATAGAGTACGACAAGAATGATTATAGCCAATAGATCCAGGAAAATGGCTCGTTAAGAGCTTATGAGGGACATAAAAGACGAACAAACCGTGAGGCCGACTGCTCAGGCCGGCATGGTGGTTCATACCTTTCTCCAGATTAGCCTGCTCTCTTCCGCCGTTTTCTTATTACTATTTAAGAGTCTCCACAAGCACTCAAGGCGCTATGTGTGTTTTCTCTTCAAGTGTTTTGTGTGCGTGTTTTCTTTTCACTGTCAATACTATCTGCGAAGCTTTCCCCCACACTGTGGCTGCTGGCATTTTCTTGGCACCAGCGGTTTCGTTCGGTCCGGCCTCTTTCGACCTGGAAAACGACAAACCTTATCTTTCGTTCAGGAATTCATCCAGATGATTCAGCGTGCGAGAGGGGAAGCTGGACTTTTCCCATCCCCGGTTGAGAGAACCCCAGAAGACAACGGAAGGGAGTAGGTGTACTGCGGGTTTTTTGTTGATCCTACCAAGGTAAGTTGGACCTATACCTGTTCAGGTTGTGCTTTTGTAGCCTCTATAACTAGCACTAGTGACTAGATGTACTCCATTACTATGTAGTACTTGAACATATGTGCTAATGCTGAAAAATATCAGGCTTCCTTTCATTGAGTTTTCGGGAAAGAGGTTGATGAACGTCGATTGGGAAAATTTTACTCTGCATTGTTGATTCGAGAATGAGCCAGTCCATCTTGGACGATGTCCTGCCCTACTGGCTTGCCGCCAAAGGCAAGCTTCAGTGGATCGCGCAAAATGTCCCGACGACGAACATCATTATGTTCGTGGGCTTGATACTTATGGCTGTCTATAAGAATGTGGCTGCTAGAGTACGTTCTTCTCTATTATTGCTTCTGAACGGATTTCCACAATGCTGCGACGAGTGGTCTGAGACAAGAGGGAATATAGAGAAGGGAGCAGGAGCGCTTGCGCAAGGAAAAGGAGAGCTTGATTTTCAGACCCCCAATAGAACCTCTGAAGAACTTTGACTGGCGAGCAACGGAGCCGATGAAACTGAGACCGTACAAACCGCTGTACCATCTCACAATGGGTAAGAATCAGACTCTCCTGGAGGCGGTATAGATGACCTTTCACTGACCATTAGTTTATCAGGTTTGGAAAACATGGATCCCAGTGAACTTATCCCGATGGACAATACCTACAAGGACAGAATTACCTACCGTCGAGCTCTGCTCAAGGAACATCACGATATCGTCGTCGGCGTCCGCAACGAAGATACAGACCCTCGAGTGCGTGCTGCCGTCGGGGAACTCTACCGGTTCGTGATGGGCACGTACCTTCCGACAAGATATCCGCAGATGTTCAGACTAGTTGTAGCATCCTTTGACGATACAGGAAAGACGAACATGCTGCAGAATCTAGTTACCGGGGAAATTTTACCGACAGAACTCTCTCTGAACCGGCCTGCCTCGACTGCTTTGGAGACTCTGGCCAAGACCGTTGATGAGGACATGTTGATCCTTCTCCCGGAACAAAAGAAGCAAAAAAAGAACAAACAGAACGCACAGACGAGCACCAAACAGGATGGACTCCGAAGACGGAATGCTGGGCCCGCACAAGAGGAGGACAACTCCATCACCACCGCCACAGAATCTGGAGAAATTAAGTATAGACTGGAAGCATACCAGACCTGTTACCCCGCTGGGTTTGACCTTCGCAAGAAGCTGGGCAAGCGGCTTGCTGATATCCATAGCCCGGTCCCTGGCTACAAGGAGAAAATCGAAAAGAGCATGGACCGATTCTTCGAGAAGTTGGAGGTAGGAAAATTTGTGAAGCGGGCAAATTGGAGTATCACCACGGGCGCACCTTTATTCTCGCCTTTTGGACTTTTGCATGGTTCGGAGGGAGAGAACTTGGAACCCCTCAAGTTAGAAGACCTGGACGTCGATAATGTAGGTTATGCATCGTTTTCTGGCATCGCCCCTTGAGATCCCTGCTCACTTACATTTTTATTTTCTAGACGCATCTCCGCTGCGAACGCCAGACCCTTTACCGGCTCCCACAAAGCGGAGCACTCGTCTTTTCCTTCCACACTTACCGCTATCCCATCCGGGAGATTAAGGAGGAGGGCTCTGGCGAGGAGCTGGCGGTCGCGATCGACGGCATCGCCAACGGAAGTTTGCCCAGGATGGCGAAGTATAAGCGCATGCCGTCATGGGGAGAAGCCGTAAAGGCGTACTTGAGAAGTTAGGTTGTATGGATACATACATGATATCTACTCTTGCTGTACTGTGTCCCGTTGTTAGATTTGAATTTGCATCGTCTTTCTTGAGATCTGATGACGTATCTTAGACTATATAGACTCAAGATTTGTAATACGCGATTCAAAATATTGTTCTGAAGAAAAGAAGCTCGATTAATCGAGACTTGTTGATCTCTTCTAAGGTCCTGCCGGTCTATGTACGTCGAGGCCAAGCCTCTGATATGAAAAAGTCTACCGCAACCGCTCCACGACCTTGATCAAATCGGCCGATACTCCCATGGCAGTAACTGCGCCACCGGCTCCAGCGCCCTGGATAATAAGCGGGCGCTCCCCATACCTCTCTGTATAAAAGCTGATGATATTGTCGCTTCCCTTGAGCCCCGCAATTGCGCTGCTCTTGTCGAACTTCTCCAAACCGACCTTCACTTTCTTCCCAACCACGTCAACGCTGCCAACATATCGCACAACCTTGCCTTCTGCCTCCGCAGCCTTCTTGATCTCCTCCATGCGGCCGTCAAACTCTCCCAGACGCTGCATGAACTGAGTCGCCCCCTCACTTCCTGCAGGCAACTGCGCGAGTTCGGCAGGAATCAGGCTCTCGATTGGGAAGCTGTCTGAATTCTCAACCTCCAGTCCCGCAATCCGTGCCAGGATGGTCAGTTTGCGCGCCACATCCATGCCGTTTAGGTCGTCACGGGGATCAGGCTCAGTGTACCCGAGCTCCTTTGCTTGCGCGACGACTTCACTCCACTTCTTCTCGGCACCAGTAGGATTGACGGGTGCGAACTGGTTGAACAGGAAGGAAAGCGTGCCGGAGAACACGCCCTCGATGCGGGTGACCTTGTCCCCCGTCGCGACGAGATCGCGGAGGGTCGAGATGATGGGGAGCCCGGCACCCACGGTGCTCTCATGGTAGACGAGAGCGTTTCCGGTCGCCGCGGCCGAGAAGATATCGCGCCACAGACTCAGAGACGAGGAGAAGGCCTTCTTGTTGGGCGTGACGATGCTGATTCCTTTGCTCAGGAAGAGCGGGTAGGAGCTTGCGAGGGCGGGATCGGAGGTGTTGTCCACCAGGACAGCGCGTCCAGGAGCGCCTGAAAGGTACGCTGCGACTTCTTCTGGAGTGAGAGGCCCCGACTTCGCGACTGACGGGGCAGCGGACGCTGTTTGCCAGTCTACGCCGGCGGGGATTGCGGGGGAGTAGGCGGGAGCGGGCGATGTGAGAGTCTGTGTCGACCGGGCGAGGAGGACGAGGGACGGGGCATTCGGCAAACGGGCCAATTGGTTGAGAAAATGCGTTCCAACGCCCCCGACTCCTGTTTATATTTTTTGAAGTGCTGTTTAGTTGATCAAAATTGCTCTGTAATGGGGACCTGGTTGAGGAGGGGCACGGTGATCAGTACCAATAACTCCAAGGTAGATTTTATTCGACATGGTCGATCGAAAATGAATTGATTAGAAAGTAGATCTAATTGAATTCGACTGTCAAGTTTCAAGCGTCTCACTAGATTTTTAGATCGCAAAACAGAAGAGCAAAAGTGAGCTGTAGTACTGTCTTGGTTTTGCGGGGCCGTACGGAGTAGATACCTTGTCTTTCCGTTGTCGGAGCTTCAGATTCGAAAGCTTGGAATCCATCCTTGGCCCTAGCCCGTCGACTTTATACAGTGATCACTCACGACATGTGCTCTTCCTGAAGACGCAGTCTCGCGCTTCCTTCTAATCATGCCGACAGAGTCCATTTACGGGATTAAAAAGCCCAAAGCAACCGCGTCCAAAAAGGACATCACTTCCGCTTCGACCCTTGCCTTCGCGACTCACCTGTCCTCGCTCATATCCCAGGAAACATCTTCCTCCTCTCCGACGCCAGAGCCCACGCATGGTCGTCCACGACCATCTAAGCTCAACTCAGACATCTTCTCTGTTCGAAACAAGGGAGCACAGAAGCGCGCCGCAGCAGATCTCGCAGACGATGGATCGTACACCGTCCAGCAGGTGCATAAACGCGGCGCGGATATCGGGTATGTGGACGAGGCCACGCTCAACCGCGCGAAGCGGAAGATGACTGAGAAGGCGAAGCTGTACGATGAGCTCAAAAAGGGCGAGTATCTTCTTGACAGCAGCGATGAGGAAGACGCAAGGGGCGGCGTTGGCAACGCACGTCTGTTTTCCAAGGCGAGACGTGCGGAGGCCAATAGCCTCGTGGATTTCGATCGCAAGTGGGCGGAGGAGGAGGCCAGAAAGACTCAGCGCGAGGATCACAGCGACACAGACGCGCACGAATCAGAAGATGACGGCAGTCTTGTTGAATACGAAGACGAATTTGGGCGGACGAGACGGGGAACGAAGGCTGAAGCTGCGGAGGCAGCGCGCCTCAGAGAAAAGGCTCAACGGAAGGAAAAAGTTACCCTCAATGTTCCAGAATCCGCGCGACCTGAACGCCCTGCAAACGTCATCTACGGTGCAACAGTCCAGGCTGCGGCGTTCAACCCCGATGCCAACATTGCTGCACGCATGGCTGATCTCGCCAAGCGCCGCGATCGGTCTCCCACTCCAGAAGAAACGCACTACGACGCTGAAACTGAGGTTCGCAATCGGGGAATGGGTTTCTACGCGTTTTCGAAGGATGAAGCGGCACGAAGGGAGGAAATGGATGGATTATTACGTGCCCGAGAGGAGACGATGAAGGAGAGAGCTCAAGCAGCCTCGAGGAAGAGTGCAAGGGAGAGAGCCAAGGAGGAGAGGAGACAGAAGATTGAAGAACTAAGAGGTAAACGAAGAGCGGAGGAGTTTTTGAGCACGCTGGAGGACGTGATACCTTCTTCTTCCACTGTCACAGGTGGCAGATCAAAGTCTCAGCAACCCGAGGAATGAGGTTGCAACTGACAAAGCTGTTCTGTTTGTTTTCTTCTTTTCTTGCATACGTGCCATCACACTACGATACCCTGGGAAATTTGGGATTCATTGGCGGCGTAAGGTATATTCCTCCATTCCAAAAATGGTGAAAGGAATAGAAGTCTGTTTTCTTCCTGACATCCTCCGTTTTAAAAGACACCATTTAGCGTCAGGTCTATTAGAGTGGCCTTGAATATGACATATGCTGATTCCAATGAAGAAATCTGGTAAGTCAAGATGCTTCATTCCATCATATCGCGTCTATAATAGCCCAGAATGTGATATATGATGAGAACCGAGAAATAAGAGGCTTTTGTCCGAACAGCAGACGCCAGGGACACAAAAATGGGTATCGATCATGATCGTAGGGAGGCAATGTGTGCGGGAGATGGGGGTTCAATATTGGAAGGAGCTAGTCAATATAAAACGACCACGCGCAAGAATCTTCAGAACGTAAGCGCCAGTTTCCTATCAAACAGCGCAAAACACTCTGTCTCTTCTTGGTCAACATGACCATTTGGAAGAGTCAAGGAGAGGAGATTATGATGGAAGGAACGGGAAATGGAACAAACATCATCTACAGCGGTCCCTCATCAACATGAGCTGATGCCCTCTTTCTGGAAAACAGGAACTAAAGGGTGATCGTTCATCGCTTTCCTAGTGAACTTTCGGATCGATAGTCTAAAGAGAACAATCTTTCCCACGTTCGCGACTTCCGAGGACGACTAGATAGAGACGGACTTGGTGAAAGCCAATTATTTGCCTGGCGTTCACGAATCGGACTTGCGGTGGCGGACCGGGCTTGAGGGTTATTCAATCCCACGGCCTATTCCAGTGCATGAGAAGAGAGTCAACCGTCAGTTCATATCCAAACTATTTATTGGCCGCCCCACTTCACATCATCTGTCCACATCCTTGTTATGTTTGATTAGTTGTGTGCGAACCTCATCGAAAATAGGTGCTTGCTCCCTGCGCGGTTGAGCACCAGTTTCTCCCTCTGAGGGGACAACACCGGTATCCCCAGATGATTCCCCTGTCGGCAAGGCGGGCACGGGGGCGCCCTTCTTCGATGCAGAGCTGTTTCTGCGACTGTCCAGACTTCGTGTCAGGGTCCTTGTAGCTGCACCAGCATCAGCAGTTCTCTTCAGTCGAATACTTCCCTTGGCATCAACATGTGCTGACGCCACTGTACTCTTCCCAAGTCCGGGGGTACTAGGTGCCCCTGGTTTTTCTTCTGAAGCGTCGAGGAGATACCACCGTAAACCATCCGATAGCTGGAATGGGTTATCATCCTCGACAGAAACCCCATCGCTCGCATCTACAGATGAACGCCGCTCATGGCTGCGACCGTTTATGGATTTTGAAAGATCCACAACTCGTTCTTCGATCTTCGTGATCCGTGCAACAAGCCAGTCACGGCTATTCAACCTGTGTACATCCTGCTCACGTAGGAAGTAATGCGGCGCTCCGACGTTGAATGCTGCCCAGGATCGTATGGACTGGTTTCTGGTAGGCAGGAACAAAGCCAGGTCTCCCTCCTTGAAAGAGCGGTATGCAATTTTCTCGTGGGCTTCGCTCTGAGCTCGATGATACTTTTCACGATAGCCTCGAGCCTCTTTCTGCCATTTTCGTGCTAGAGTCTCAATATCCTTGACGCGTTTCACAACAACCTCGCTGAAGACTTCAATGTCAAATTTCTCGATAGCATTGATGAATGCTGCATATTTCAATGCCTCCTCTTCTGGATCTCCACTCTGAATCCACGAGACGAGAGTAGTATGCTGAACCGTCGGGGGGAAACCGGAGGAAGCCACGCTTTCTCCAAGCACTGAACTGCCAGTTACCTTGGACGTTCTCTGAATACTCATCTGATCGTCCTGGTAAACGATCGTAAACCCGAGTTGTTCGAGCATCCGAGCCAGATGTTCAATTTGAGAGTGGAGCCGCCGTGAAATGTACTCCGCTCGTGTGCCCCTGGCCTCGAGGTGGCAATCAGTACGCCGTCCAACTTCTTCGAGGGTCTCTACCTTTCTCCTCCACGATAACAGCTCGTCATTATAAGCGCTAGCACGGGTATCCATGATGGCAAGCTTTTCATTCAACATCGCTATTTCTCGTTCTTCCTCCGCAATTCGTTCTTTAAGAGCTTCAGTCCCAGTTTCACCAGCGGCGAACCTGGCCCTCAACTCTTGTAGCTCCTTTCGCTCTCCCTCGAGTTTCCCCCGTACCTCAGAGAAGTTGAGCCTCTCGTTTTCAAGATCCTTCTCAACCTTTTGCTTTTGCAACTTGATTGTATTGAGTTCTTCTCTTAGTGATTCAAGTTCAGACTCGAGTTGTGAAATCCTCTCGTTTAATGTCTTATTCTCCTCAGTAACCTGAGCAGAGGTTTCATCAGACTGTTTAGCATGAATAGCCAAACCCTCTGAGAGAATCTCAATTGCTTTGACCAGGTCATGGAAGTCGGTTGGAGGTGCACCTTCAGGTGATAGTTGAAAGTGTGCAGTTTGGAGTGCCAGTATGTGGTCCTTCTGTTCCTTTTCAACATCCTGCAACTTTCTTTGAAGATCTTCATTCTGCGCAATGGCTTCGGAGTACCTTTTCTGAAATTCCTGGAGTTCACCACTCAACTTAGTCCGTTCTTCCTCGTGTTTTTTCTTGGTTTCGTCCAATTGCTTCTGGAGGAATTGAGCCTGGTTGTCTGTCACATGCCTCTCGTGATCACGACTGTCAAGAACCCTGTCGTATTCTTCTTCAAGCTCTTCAAGCTTGATCTGGAGGGTCTTGTTCTCTGACATCAAGTGTCTGCGCTCATCCTCAAACTCGCGCTGTTGGGCTTCGAGATTCTTCATCAAATCCTTTTTTGTAGACTGAATCTCCTCTATTTTTTCCGCAGACGCTTGTCTTTCTAGTTCAGCTTCGCGCTGCAGTTTAGCCACGGTGTCCTTCTCCATAGCCAGCTCAGCTTCTAATGCCATAATCCGCTCAGCCAGAGTTTTGTCTTCTGGTGCATGGTTGGACGGCATTCTGTGCGAGGACACTGATGACCTCCTCGACATTGAATCTGGTCGAGGGGACGCAGGAGAAGTCGGCACATCGGGGCCAAAGTGAGCACTGACCGGTCGGCTCATGGGAGTTTGTCGATGAAGAAGGTCCTCAAGTTTGCGAATCCTCGTCTCGGAACCTTTCAGCTTCTCCTCTAGCTTGGCCTTTTCGTCCTTTAGGCTTCGGACCATATCGTCACCACGACCCAAGATAGAGCTCCTGCCCATGTCGACAAAGCTTCCATGCTTGAAGGCCTTGGTCCTTCGCTTTTGTTGTCGGGTTGGCGAATCGAGATCCTTGAACTGTTGATTCAAGTCTCGCACAGTAGAATCAAATCCTCCCTTAGACTTGAGGTCCTGGATATATGCTTCAACCTCTTGCCTGGAAACTTCGGGCCATTCCGGTCCATGACCACTTTGTAGATTGATCTCGACAGACGGTGTGCTGTCATCCGACACTGCGAGAAAATCCCCCATGTTCCTTATCCACTTCTTTCTTCGGCGGTGTTCTTCGTCTCGATACACGGCTAGCTCTTCGGCCAACGCTGACGAGTCTGCTTTGATCTTCTCGCTCCATTCGCGCCGCCGAACACATTCAATCAGCACAGAGCCGTAAACCACTGGCCAATGAAATACTGCATAGAGGGTTTGGTACACGGTGCCGTCGATGTCCAGATTGTTGATATCCGCCAGTACGCCTGACAATTTGGTCTCGGTGATCGATATGGCGTGCATGTGGCGCACGAGAAATTTTATTGCTTCATTTTGCCTCTTCACTGATTGTTCCAGAATCGTCCTCATTTCATGGCATAGCTCCACCATTGACGGGAGGAGATCCTTGGTATGGTTGAGTGCCATTCTTGATACGCTTGAAAGAGCCTTTGAGCTGTTAGGAAGACCAAGCACGTGCTCGTAATCAGAACTAATCTTTTTGGCGATCGTCTCAAGCTCCTCAATATGGTCACTCGGACTGTCATGTACGGGAGGTTGAGCGGCGTCTAGCAATGATTTCGTCTCAGTGACAATGCTGCGAACCAACTTCTCAAGCTCGTCTGTGTGTCGCGCGAACTGCTGTGTGCTTGCCGAGACTTGGGAGGCCGCATCTTTTACCTGAGCTACATCCACATAATCTTTGAGCGTACCTGTTGAACTATCTCGATGGGTTTTGGGAGTAGAGGGTCGCTGTAGGATGAACATATTCTGTCGAACAGGGATATTTTCAAGCTGCGCCAGCGCATCCTGCCACCCATCAAGCGTTTCTCTCTGTTCCTTGAGCAGATCATTCGCCCAAGCCTGTGCTTCCTGAAATCTCCGCTCCAAATTTCCGACGTGTGACTTCAGGTTTTCTAGAGCAACGTTAATTGCTCTATAGATAACATCTGTCCGTTCATTATGGTCATCGATAGCTTGGGCGATCGGTGCGCATCGCTTGGTGACGTCCAGCGCCCATGACCGACGCGCCATGTATAGATCTCGCCATGCTTGTAGGTTGTTCTGGTCTGCAAGAAAATCTGGAGGGCTATCCGGTTGCCAAATCTCGGGAATCGGTGTCTGTGGAAGCTGGTTGACATTATGCTCACTGACAAATTGCCTGTCAAAGACGAAAATTTCGTTCTGTCCTCGTTAGCAAAAGGTCCGCAGACCTGCCAATATGGAGCCAAAGTCATAGTTGTAAATACCTCTGTCATCAAAGTCTGAAGTCGCACATTTCTACCCCGAGATGTCATCAAAATCTGTCGTTGGGGAGGAATCGAAGTGCTGCGAAATATCCATGTTCGCAAAGCATCCGGCCTAACAAGGATTGGGAGTATGCTTAGAGGAGTCTCAAGCGTAAAAAAAGCAACAGTGAATGGAGCGACGCTTACGAGGCGAAGGAAACAGGATCTGTAAGCAGCTGCTCACCAGTGTGAGCGATGTAGATGTGCAATGACATAGTCGTATGCTCTCCCACCTGGGGAAGACGATGCAGCTCGCAGAGCACGATTTAGGTCAGATAGACTCGTGCGGCTGAGTTGATCAAGACCTTACTAAGATATACCATGAGGGATGCTATATAAAATGACCAACAGTAGTAGGAACAATTCGTCGAGGATCTGAAGCCCTGCTTCGAGCTTCGGGAGGCATGAACTTGTAGGCACATGCGGACCAGTGCTTCGGAAACTAGCCACTTTCGGTGGAGATCACTCCGGCCAGTTTTGGGACCCCAAGGACGCCTGCAAGCGTCATTTGATCCACCTTTTCGAGTTTAACGACCGGAAAGGAAAACCATCACTTGTTTTCAGTTGTTTCTTGATACAAATGGCAGAGTCGCTCGTCCTCTCAGTGAGCCGAGGGGCAGTATCGTGAGAACAATCACGAACTCGTTTTCTTCACACAATGACCGGTGTGGTTCCAACCACAACATTTCGAACCCATGGCTCCCATCAACACCGGGCCAAGCGGCTCATTCCCACAGCTGGAACCGCAAGAAGTCGCTCTTCTTGAACTTGCCTCCAGCAGCTCTACGCCTGAATTGTCCCTTTCAGATAAAGAAGCTCGGATTCTGGAGTTATACGACCAGATTCATGAACAGCGTCTCGAAGAAGCGTTGTTAATGCAAGGTATATTTGGCTGACCCATGCTTCACAGATAGGGTATCGTCAATACTGACGGAGAGGTTACAACAAAAGATCCAACTGAGATACCAGTTGAGGAAGATGTACACGAGCAGCTTGTGAAGGCAGAGCGCGAGCTTCTCGAAGCTCGGGCTACTTATTCTGTCCAGAAGAAGGCAGTCGAGGCGATGCTAATGACCGAGCCCACCATTCAATCTGTACACTCTGCGGTCAAGATGCCAATCGAAAGGTAGTCTACGAGAGTGTGCGCGAGACTTGCCCGTCGCCTTCATCCTCACTAACTAATCTGGGTACTATAGGTCGCTTCTACCCCTAGTCAACCAGCGAGACCTACTGTCCCTCATCTATGAGAACCTCGCGCAAGCCCATTCCGCCTGCCTAGAAAAGCTCTCCAATGCCGAGATCGAGAACATGAAGATGAATGAGGGGAACAAGGAGTTGGTTCAGTCACTTCTCGAACTGTCCCAACCTCAGGAGAAAACCGGCAAGGAGTTGATCACAGACGCCGAATTAAAAGCGAATGTGGAAGCTTTGGAGGCGGAGAACAGGCAGAGGAAAGCGAACTGGGTTATCATGAAGCGGATTGTCAGCGCTACCATTGTTGCCAGCGGCGTCGACTGGGCCAGTGATGAGAGACTGAGAGAGCTCGTGGTGGATGACTCAATTGATGATCTATGAGATCCTGGTGAGCGGACGACTCTCCAACCAACGTCCAAAACCAATGGAATGATCTCGGGTTTGGATCACACGAAATCTTTACTCTAAAGACTCAAATAGTGATGATGGTGACCCAACGATGGTGAGAAATGATGTCTCTAGTCGCAGAGCACAGGACAAGTGTAATCCTTCCCTCCAATCTCATGGCTTCGGCATCAATTTCTTCCGCACCCGTAGGACTGTGGCCATTGTCCAGAGCGCATGGTCGGAGGGAACGGGAATATTACGGAGTACGTTTGCTAAAGCCGTGTGCTAAAGCCGTGTGGAGGGCACCGTCTAGACGGAGTGCCTTTATTATTATTATTGTCACCCCGTCCATCTTGGATGTATGCTGGCGTGCGCTTAAATTTTCTTCAAGTTGTAGTCGTGTGTCCCAGATGCAGGTGTCATGCTATGATGACTGGCTTATCAGATTCTTGGCATTGCAGGACTGGAATGGCCCTTTTTGTGTGCGACGGAACCTACGGAGCATTGTAGCGTCACAGTTTTCCTTTTGTCCTATGGTGAAAGAAGAGGTTGGAAATTTATAGATGGAGGAGAAGCCCACTCAGAGGCTAGAAAAAGATGAGCCATGTGATGCAAAGCGTTCGTGGAGTTCTGCTTGCGCGTTGTTGGTGCTGGTCACAGTGGTTATGTCTTCTGTTTTAGAACGGAAACATCCATCTTACTGTGTACACAGTCGTACGTACACAGCGGATTCCTCAGACAGAATGAGATTATTGAGGGAGTTCATTGGCCATGGATGGGGCCCATACACTCCATTTGTCCACACTGACTGGCGTGGTTTGTTGATGTGCGGGAGGTGTTAACTCGGTACTAGCGGTAATTTATTCAAAGAGAGAACCCGGTGTCCTTTCTGTGAGATGTCACGTAACAAAATGATGACCAAGCGGCAAGCACCAGGGAGAAAGACAACCTGTGTGTGAGGGAGGTGGAGGCGGGCTTTCATCGACAGAACTGACAATTCTCGCCGATGTTCTGCAAAACAACCAAGGGCTAATAATACATAACAATACTATACATATATTATTATCATATTACTGTGCCACAGGAATAAGTCTCGAACTCAAACCGGATAGACTGTCATGTCATGAACTGACTAGAGCAACGATATTACAAAGGGGAAAAACCAGGGCGAGCTCCATGACCTTCTCCATGCCGAGTGAAAAATGAGACAGACCATGCACTTTCTGTGTCCAGAGGAGTCGACGACTTCTGCTGGGCGAGGCATCTTTTCTTGGTGGAATCATGCCGCCACCCGATTTTATCTGCATCGACACCACCGAAAGTGCAATCACCCTGTTCAAAGACCTCGACACACACATCATTTCTTGCTTGGCCTTTGAGGCCGTCCGAGACCTTGAAGCAAGAGAAAGGATCTGGACACGACCCGATGCGCGGTAGAGCCACGCACTTCGCAGCAGAGCCCCAGCGCACCAGGGCCGTGTACCATGGTAAATACGGCGTGTACGGTAACCGTACGGGGTACGGCGAACGGAGTGGAAGAGTGAGTCCCAGAAGTGCGAAGCAGACTCTCTGCGCCCCTCCCTCCTTCACGCCCAGCCAGGCTCGCGCAGCCCCAGCCCAAAAGCCCGGCCGCCTCTCGCTCTCACTGCTGCTGCTCTGCTCTCCCTCTCCCTCTCTCTCTCTCTCACTCTCTCTCTCTCGCTCACAGCGCCTCTCCCACCCAGAACCTCTCCCATACAACTTTCGCAGCCAACTCTGCCCCCCATACAAAAAATAAAAACACATAGTACTACTACACTTCACACAGGTGAGCTCACCGTCTTCTTTTCCCTGATTCCCAATTGCCTCAACTATCCAAACATGCCTTCACAACACGTTATTCTCAGTCACTGCAACCTCTCTACTGCCCTTGCAATGCGCTTTTTTTTTTTCATCTTCCTCGCCGTCCCTGCTCTCGTGGTTTGCGATCGCCTCTCATGTTTACACCCCAATCCCCCTTCTCGCACTCCATTCCCCCATGAAACCTTCAGCGCGTCTTTCGCGCGATCTCGTCGAGTTTTAGCCACCTTTATTTGATCCAAGTAGTTGTTGCTTCCCCGTCTTGCCACCCTCCACCTCGGTCGCGTCTCTGGTTGACGCGACAATGCGATCTTGAAATCTACCCCCCGCCCCTTACACCCTCAACAACACCACAACGCGCGCTATTACTTGTGTTTTTACGTATTGTTCTCGCATCAAAAGAGCTCCCAGTCGCCTGTGATCGCTTGTTGAGATCTCTGACGCGCAAATTCCCTCGTGACCCCCTCCACCCCCTGATATTCTCCTCTTCGCGACCACCCCTCCCCAAACACCTCGGGTGCTAATTGACTATTCAAGACTCAGGCTCGCGGACTCTTTGATTATTCGCGATGGTGAGAGAAAAGTCTGGTGGTCGCAAGACCAAGACTCGCGGTGTCGAGAAACGGAAGAAAGGTATTGCACTCAACCCACCGTCGCACATGCGCGTCCGTAACTTTTGCTTACTCTCCTTTCTCTCTCCCCGCGTTTTCAGATCCCAATGCGCCAAAGCGTGGTCTTTCGGCCTACATGTTCTTCGCCAACGAAATGCGCGAAACAGTCCGCGAGGAGAATCCCGGCATTTCATTTGGTAGGTCACCTTGGTTCATGCAACGACGCTTCAGTCTTGCCAGGATAATGCCCTGACAACTTTTACAGGTCAAGTCGGCAAGATCCTGGGCGAGAGATGGAAGGCCCTGAGCGACAAACAGCGTCAGCCCTACGAGAACAAGGCTGCCGCCGATAAAAAGCGCTATGAGGAGGAGAAAGCGGCTTACAATGTACGTCCTATTTCTGGCGTCACACTATCTGTGACAAGAGAAGCTGACTTCGAGCCCAGGCCCAGACGCACGAAGAAGAGGAGGAGTCCACCTAAATTCCTCGTCGCACGGTGCTCTCAGTGGTTGTAATGGCGTTGTTTCTCTTGTTCGCATTCGCCGGTTTTCTCTTTTTTGTTTCTATGGTTTATGGGATGGTATTGACGGCTATTTTCTTACGGTTCTGAGGCTTATCTATATGTTCAGCTCTTTCTTCTGGTTTCCGGTCATCAGTGATGGAAGGGGGTTTAACGGGGACACTTGCTTTTTACCTCACTCCAGCCTCTGAGGGGGGGGGGCAGGAACCTATATTCTCGATGATTGCCTTCACATCTGTATTGCTTTTACTATTCCCTCATTTAATTTTTATTCTTCCCTCAATTGCGCCACGGGAGGAATCAACGCACAGGTCAAGGGAACGAGAAGCAGACGCGCCTCCCCTTATACCGCCGAGAGGCATGCTGTACACTAGCATATTTTGAGGAATCCAAGACCCCTTTTCTAAAATCCAATTTGAGCCCGTCAAGAATAATGGCTCACAACCTAGGGAATGACATCATAAGTGTCTTTGGGTGGAGCACGAGAGCTGTCAACATACATACACACACACTTCGAGTTAGTGTTAACACCCAAGGCCATTGATGCCTTCGGGGATTTGGCGTTTCGCGCTTAGCGGGAGTCCCTTTGCGTTTGTTGATTGGGCAATGACCCGTCAGGCAGGTGATTTAGGTATGCTGCATGGTGAGTTGGCGGCGAGCCTCAGCATTGCATAGAAAAAGCAGCAGTCATCGCCCGCACTTCTTCCTCGCTTCTGGACCTCTCGTCTCCTCATCGCTTTCCTCTCACTTTAACCAGTCTTGCTTATATACAGCCCATTTGCCATGAAAAGCCCATCTACGCTTTGATTTCTCACTTCAGCAGGAAACCCTGAAGGACAGACCTGATGACATCTTTGTCTCCGAGATCTCTCGATGCATCCTCTGCTTTGACCTTTGTTGACCCATGCGCCGTGCTACACTGACACCGTCACCATGAGCTTTCAAGAGTTGGCCCACGCCACGGACGAGGTCGCAACAGGTCTGACCCAGTTTGTCAGCCAGGTACCCGAGCACGCCGCAGATATCACCAGCGCCGTCTCTGAGCTGTTCGCCATCAGCACTGCTCTTCGGTCCTTGGAGAGTTCCCATAGCGTACCAGCTCTCCGGCCGAACTTTAACCGCATCATCGACGATGTCGAGCTCATCGTGCGGGGCAGTCTCCGCCATACGCTGCGGGACATATTGAGTTCCTTACAGCAGATGAATGGTGGGCGCAGAATTGTGCCTGATCAGGCGGCGGCGTATCGGGCGACATGGGTGACCCTGTGGTCATTCTTTTACCACCAAGCTGGTTACTCGCTTGTTCTTCGTTTGAAATACTATAGGAGCATGCTCGAGGAAATGGCAGCTATCGTGCGTGGGTATGTTAGCCAAACTGATCTACACTATGCTACAGGGTACTATGTCGCATAGTATAGTATGAGTATTAACCGCTGTGTTCCACCTCAGTGAGGCAGCCGACGAATTCGTCCTCGCGCATCATCGCAAAGCAATCACTCCACTTCGCCTTGCTCAGGATCGCCGGTTTGCTGAAATTGCCAGCCAGCGACGGTACTCGACTGCTCCTCCACCCCAGCCAGCACCCGCTCCTCCACCCTACCCTGCCCCTTTCCCTCCGGAACAAACAGTACTTCCTCATCGAAGAAACATTCCACTGAAAAGCGCACTGCGAAAACCACGACCAAGCGTATCGGCGCCCCCTGACCTGCTAGAGGAAATGCGGTCGTTTGAGCGGGAAAGACCCCCTCAATCACCGTATGAAAGTCGATCTCGCCCAGCTAGTCCGGATTCGTCTTTGGATACTTTTGGGTCTCTGCCTTCCGGTACAACAGATTCGTCGGAATCTTCTGAAACGGTAGATGAACTCGATCACTGGGCTCTAAAAGTCTTCGATCCCCCTCCTATCTCAACCGCCCTTGCTCGGCCAGGACCACCGTAAGCCCTTGTTTCTCCGCACGCCGTGATATATTTACCTACAGTATGAATGACTGACTGTCCCGCTGCAGGACTCGATGTTATGGACAACATATGCCTGGGGCCAAGTCACGACTTTACCGGGAATATGACAAGTTGTTTCAACTGTAAGCCATATTCCTCACTTTGTCTCTGTTATTTTTTTTTCCACGTCTTTTGACTCATTCATCCCCAGAGATTTTCCGGGAGATCCGCCCATGAGTGTTTCATTCCACCTCCGGGAAAGTGACCACCGTACGAGGGTCCTTTGTTCCGTTCATGTGTCTCCGAACCGCACTAAATACTGCACTTTGCCCATCACCTCTCTTACCATAGCCCGTGAAGGCTCCAGTCTGCAGCTGTACCAGAAAATCACTCATAGAAAGGACATGGAATTATGGGCAGACCTCAGATTTAAGTCGATCGAGAGTACGGCGTTCCCACATCACCGAGAGATATTCTTGCTTCATATCTAATGTTTCGATATAGGACTGGTCGCCTTCCATAACACGTTTCTTGCACTACGGGGCCAGGATGCCAGTCATCCAGTTGGGAACATTAAGGATGCTGAATTAGATGGGGAGATCCAGATTTATGGAGGGTATTTCCATCCCTTTACCAGATTTTCA
The DNA here is from genome assembly GCA_900128795.2 of Malbranchea cinnamomea. Taxonomy (NCBI): domain Eukaryota; kingdom Fungi; phylum Ascomycota; class Eurotiomycetes; order Onygenales; family Malbrancheaceae; genus Malbranchea; species Malbranchea cinnamomea. Next base: position 36,416 of record FQSS02000778.1, read on the forward strand.
TGCTTTAGTATGGAGAGCCCTGCTCATAACAAAATGCAGCCAGATAATCGACGACGATTTCCTGCACGCTCTCCGAATATATAGAGACACTGATAGCAAAGCTGTGCGACTGGTCGCACAGGTCCACGAAGGGGAGCTGACGAGGTAAACCCCGAAAAGCTATCACTACTTGCTAAATAGGTCTTCTTTGCTGGCTAACCCTTGGCAGAGTTCCTGTCTGGAACGCATTCATACATCGTCAGATGCGGTCGCCGTCATGGATGCGTAGAATGGGGCCGACCACTCTCTACCTGTGGAAGCTCCAGCGAACGATATACATCGACCCAAGCGAGTATAGACCACAAGTGACGCCCGATGGGTACCATGTTATTACTTTCGCATCTGAGAGAGGTTAGATTCAGTTGTTTCCTTCACATTTTACTCTAAAATCTAGTGGATTGACTAACGCGCCATGGTTCCTATGCATAGACCTTGACGCTTTCATTTGGTCTGTGAACGATTATCTTAAACGTACGAGAACATATTGATTTCGCATGTCTTCGGAACGTTGCCTTGTGCTGCCGACTCAGGATTTTTTTTCTGTTCAACTCTTCGTGCTCGGGGTCATCTTGGCGATTCTAATGACATTTATGACGAAGAATGGTTACGATTACGACGCCTACAAGACATGATTGATGATTAGCATACCTCGGTATACATTGGTATTGGCGTTCGCGGCTGACTTACATGCGTAAACTTTTCCTTTTAGCAGGTCTAAAAAAAGCCATACTTAAAAGAAACAGAATGGCTTATTCGTTTCAATGCCACCCTTAGTCGTAAAATGGGCAGATTGGTCACGGCTGTTGGGGAAACCAGACAGAAATGAGGATTGCGAAACAAACCTGATACGTCATTGGCCTCAATGACAACTACATTAGGTCGGTGTATAATGTAATTCGCACCTATAATGATATTCCCTCCATGCCCCCGACTTCAGCCCAGAACTTCTCAAAATCAACTCCTTCCTTTTCGAATAACTCCTTTACCTCTAGCATTGCTTTTCTTTGCCTTTCTGGCGTGAACCCGCCAGGCTGTGTGCTCTCGAACTGAACCAGCTCGATCCAGCGGAAAAACAGGTCTTCCTTGCCCATATCTGTGAGTTTCTTCTTAAACTCAAGGATCTTGTCCCTCTGGGCCTGTGACAACTCCGACCCACTGCTGTCATCGTCTGCCTGCTCAACGCGCCAGACCAACCACCCCGAATCATCACCACCGTACACCAGGACGCTTGGCAGGAAAGGTTCGAGGCGCTGTCTCCGGCTGCCACCACCCTCTTTGGAATCTACAATCTCATGCGCACGAATCATGGCCGCAAAATCAAGATCCCAGTCCGCATCAATCATGAGGAACCCCGTCTTGGTTTGGAGCCGCACCGGCATGATGGCCGGTATGATTCTTTCCTTCAGGATTTCTCGTCCCTTAGCAGAGCGCACCCATGCCCGTGGTGGGCCCTGGATCTCCTTACTCCACTCCCTGCTCTGGCGAACGATCACTTCGACATTCTGAAATCCGAGCTTCCGGCGCCAACGGAAGGGTCCGGTCCAGAAGCGGATGGGCCAAGGGAGGAAAATGACGAGCAGGAGATAGTCGATTAGGAAGATCAGGGCTCTCTGGCCTACAGCTGTAGCGATGCGAGTCCAGCTTGCGGTTGAGGGGTCAAATCCGACCGAGCTCTTGCCATCGAGCAAGGAGAATACGATGGCCGGGTACGTGCGGCTGCCGGCGTAGATTCTGTAGAGGATAACGGCAACTATGAGGACGTTGAGAAAGAGTGGGAAGAGGAAAATCTGGCGTTTGATCGCGCGTGGTTGGGTATCTAGGTGGAGGAGGTAAATATGCTTGCGGGAAAGAGGCTCCACGAACTCTCGGAGCGAAGGTGGAATTTGTGTGAACTCTGCGGAGAGTTCGGTCGATTTGTCTTCCGGGGAGGATGATGAAGACGTTGTCGACGCTGTCTTTTGCGTCGAGGTGCGCTTAGACGCCTTAGCCATCCTGGTCGTGTATTGTCCTATGTATTTCGTCCAGCAAGGTAGCTTCTGCTTCAGTAACTAGTTGATTTGGTGGTTTTCACGAAGCCATGGCACTTCCAAGCATGGATATTTTGAGAAAACTGATGATGTAGATAATTGTGCTTTGATTTTGACAATCAATGGCACCAGAGAAGCTGCAGAACAATCAGATTTTTGGGATGTGAAAAGGGGAGCTTTGATCTTGAGGTGTTGTTCCTTGAAGCTATTCTATTCTTGGCAATCGGGTTGTTCTGAGGACCGATCTGAGCAGAGAGGCGCGATGATAGAAACAAACATCCTCTTCATTCTCAATTTCAGAGCTGCTTACTTCCTACATCAAATATTAGCAGGCGTGGCATCCCTTCCAGCATCATGCCGAAGGGGCACATAGAGCTCTCCTGTTAACATTTCTGCCAAAGCGATGTCGACAGGAAACCGACTTGCCGACCGACCGGCCACACTTTACGAACGCGACGACAGCGATGGTGAACCGCGCACACGCAGACCTCTTCGCAAAGTTGAGATCATAGACGGGGATAGCCCAGTGCAGACTCGCACGCCCAACGCAAAACATGACACAAAAAACCACATCCCGTTCCGCCAGACCAGGACCCTCACGGACGCGTTTGCGTCCACTGCCCCGACCTTGGATAACGTGTCCCGTGATGCGAGGGGGAGAAGAACACCGCCTAAATACAGGGCATCTAGAGAGATGAATTACTCCACAGGATCGCCACGGTCAAATGCGTCAACTCCGCGAATTAGAGGCTGGCTCAAGACTTACAGGAGGCTTAGCAATGGAGGTGATTTGGCCAATCTGGGTAATGATGATGAGGGGGACATGGTATATGATAATATTGATCCCATCGATCCTCTATCTCCAAGTCCGAGCTCGCGACACCGTCACGATTCAAATAGCGTATACGGCGACAACTCGAGCTTTGATTTCATGAATTTTGTGATGGATGAACCGCCGCGCAAAAGGGAGTCACGGCACGCTCTTGATCAAGAAAGGCTACGGCGTGTAACAGAGCGAGGTACCCCGGTCCTGAGCAAAGCCAAGGTTGGAGCGAAGCACAGGGCGTCTGCTGAGACTCTGCCATCTGACAATGGAAAGGAAGAAATTGAGCCACGCATTGAACGATCGCTTAATATACCCAGGACCTGGGGCCAACGACGGAGACGCTCAAAAGAGATAATAGACAGGATGAATCGACAGATAGAGGAAGATCACGTTACGGAACAAACTGTTCAAGAATGGGGGAACGACATGGACTTCACTACTCGTTCTTTGACGGTCTCAACCAGTCCGCCTGTTCGAAACAGGACTCAATCTCAACGAACTAACAGATCTCCACCACCGCTTAAAGTAGAGAGAAACCCCAGTGTACCTGAAATGCAAAGCAAAATGGAGGAAGAGCGAACGACCTCGAATTCTGCGTCCGACGGGAATCCCATCCCGGATACCCCAGTCAATATCTACAAAGACCCGAACAGAGATAAGCCGCGAATAGTGAAAAGAGGCGATTCCCAAGAACTTTTACGGAAGCTTGCAAGAACGGAGAATCCAAGTCTCACTAATACACCTGAGCCAAAGTCTGTCGACGACACTATCTCAAATATGAAAACCCCAGTGGTAACCGGCGCCTGGATCGATACCCCAGCTCCGGAGCGAACTATCGATCCTTCAGAGCCAGCTCCAGTCAACGATAACAACACATCCGTCAATAAAATGTCTGATCAAATTATCAAGACTGAACCACAAAATGTCGAGGGACCCCAAAACAAATCCGAGAAATTGTCCTCAGAAGAAGCAAAACCAGAGCCTCGCTCAGTGCGCCGCACTCAACGAGAACTGGAAAAACCAAAACTTCCAAAAAGTGCACTCGAGGCAGTGCTAGAAGAGGTCAAAGCGGGCGGCGACCAAAGTTTAATCCTTGGTGAGAATACCATCGACTCACTCCAGGAACTCCTTGATGACAATCCAAACTTGCCGGAATTCAAGGGGTTTGATATGCAAGATAACAAATCCCCGGAGAGTGATAAAGAATCCAGCGAAGAAGACGTTGTGAATACATATCCTATGACTGATGAAGCGCTGATAGATCGACTCAATACCAAGTTGTTATCCCTCGTTCGCAACATAAAAGAGGTTCGAGACGGACTCTCGAGCCTTGAGACGCAAGCGACCAAGGACGTTGCTGCATTGGCGGCTCGAGACGAAAAAACCCGCAAAAAAGGGCATTCCTGTCGTGGCAGAGGGGAACCATGCGAGACATGTGGTTTAGCAGGTGATGGTCGCCTATATTTCGCGATCCCCCTTCCACGTCTCTGGCACCGCCGTCCTGATATCAAACGTATAAGGCCTACGCTACTCGGGTGGTTCCTCCTAGCTGCCCTCACGTGGTGGGTGGCTGAAGTCGCTATGTGCGAATTATACTGCAATCCCCTCTATCTCCCACTTGGAACGCATTATGAAGTCGACCCCAATGCCCCGCAAATACCTTGGGTGATACCAACTATGCTCTGGCGTTGGTCGCATCTTGGTCCCATATTAGCACCCTCGTGGTCAATTCTCGTTGTCTTTTACCGCCTTTTTGCTCAGCTGTTTGGATTCTGGGACGGATTTGTTGATTCGCCGCCCGAGGTTCCATTCCCACGCCCCTCAATGGATGATGCGCCAGCGAATCCGGTGTGGACGAAACGTGGTTATGCGCCGCAATATGATACCCCCTTGGGGTTCGACCGGCCCCTTCAATACAAGCCTCCGGAAGCGCATACTCCGCTCGTTCGCGGCATGTGGGGAGAAGACGACGGAGATCAAGACCTGAGCATGGATAGGGATGAAATTGTTTGAGAGTGTTGCGAGCACCATTCGAAGAATTCGCATGTCTGCTGGCGTCCATTGTGATTTTGGAATTTTTTTTTGGCCTTTGGAGGGGTCATTTCTGTATTTGGCTGGACTGGAGTTTGGAGGCATTCATGGGGGAACTATTTGGGCATCTGAGGCAATGAGTGTGATGGTTCATCACTCCTGGTGCTTCCATGCATTGGAAAAATTACATCTTTTTCGAAATGACGTTGTATATATTCTGTATACCCAGTGCTCGTATTAGACGTCAATCATCTCTCACACCAAAACTACAGATCGAAGGAGTCACATATCTAGCGGATTAGATATATACTGGTAGACGGGACACAAGACGAACGAAAGGGGTATATGAAGTTCGAAAAGAAGCCAAAATAATGGTCATGTCAAGGATTAATAGTGAGACTGCAGTGGAAAATAAATGGACTTCAAGGACTCGAAAGTCGAGAGGTTGTTCACAGTCTCGCTCTTTCCTTGGCCTTGATCCATTGATTTACCAGGTGTTTTTCTCCTTCAACCCTCCAATCCCTCCCTTCAGAGATCCTGATATGCACCTCTTCATCACTCAACTTCCCAATCTCATCCAGATCCTTGGTCGTTGTGTGTTTGCCTGAATGACTGACAAATACTGCTTTCCCCGTCTTCTGTACGCGGCCATACACCGCATCAAGGCAGAAGTCCGCCCAAGTGCGGAAACACCGACGGGAAACCGCGGTGCCACGGACAACTAGTCCAAAGCAATGAGGCATCCCTTCATACCGCTCAAGAATCATGGTTCCGCCGGCCCGGTGGACTTTGCGAGCAAGATAGATGCTGTCGTCTTCGAGTGACTCTTGGCCTACAATGATTAACATGGGAGGAGCGCCGTGCCATATATTTGCTGACCCAACGACAGGCGAGACGAGCGGGTGCGCCAGTGTATCTGCATTTGCGTAGAATTCGACGCGTGGAGGGTTTGAAGGCCAAGTTGCGTCTGGTGGAAAAGGGATAGGCGCGTATAACTCTCCAGGTTGTTGCGGCGGAGGAATTAAGTAGTCATACACATGATTTTCAAACGTGGATGGCAGCGAGCGGGTGACGTCGCACCATGGGCTAATGGTCGCAACACCTGCAGGGAGTTCTATGGGGACGTCTTTGCCGTGAAAGCGGATGGTTTTGCCAGGAGAGATCTTCCTGAGCGTCATGAGAGTTTGCAGAAGAGCCAGCGAAAGTCCTCCACCAGCGGAATCACCTGCAAACACAATCTTATTCGCTGGCACGGGAGTGTGAAATGCACCCTCTGGTGGTGAGAGCAAGTACAGGTATGAGATTAGAGCATCGAGAATAGCTGCTGGGAAAGGCGATTGAGGCGCTAGGCGATATCGCACAGAAAGACAGCGGCCCCCGGTTAATCTGGCAAGAGTCTTTGTGACCTCTCGATGCGTGCATGGATCCATGAGGCTTGATTCCAGCACCTGTTAGCAATTCGAGCGCCCATGGCTTGCCTAATTGCACGCGAAAACTTACTGGTAGGCACCGCCATGGAAGTACAGCACCGTTAGATCTTCCTTCACCTCCTCCATCATTTTTCGATACTTTTCGTGCTCAGAGATGGGAGGTGGAGGTTGGTTTTTGCTGACGCCCTTCCGGTATCCGGTCCATTCCGCTTCCACGTCGCTCAAATCTGGCACTTGATATGTCTCGTCTCCTTCCTTATGATGCTCGATAACTTTGATCAGAGCATCCAGCGCATCCGACTCGGGTGGTCGGGGCATCTTCACCGTCGAGATCCAAATCCGTCCCTTGACGCCAGGATCTTTCATGCTCCTTCTCTGTATTTGCGTGGCAGAGGCGGTAAATGTAATAAAGGAACGAATGATACTGACAATGATTTCTGTCCGCAGGTCCTGTTTTCCGCCCGTGGGTGAGAGAGAAAGTATGTTCAAGATGGCGGTCTTCAGGAGCATCGGCACTCGCTTCAACACCTCGCGGAGCAAGTGCCAACTCGGGGTGACTTCCATGGTAGGCAATTTCAGAGCAAAGCCCTTTCCCTTCGTCCTGGTTAATGAGGCAAAGGGGGAGTTAGATGGAGACAATGGTGGGAATCTCCCCCTTTGGTTGCAGATGGCTTTTTCAAGCGACGAGGTCTCTCTGGTGGAGATAGACAAACCTCGGCACAGGGAACAGGTCTTGGCGTGTTCAAAGGATCATCTTTAATCCGATAACCCCCCACCCCTCCACCCTTTCTTCATATGTACAACTGCTCACTCTCAAACTCACTCCTTGGTTTGCCTAACAAGCCCCTTGTCCGCTGGTCTTTTACCATTTTTCTTGAACAGCTCGATTGTTTGGTTCAAACTTCATCTGGACTTTTGGTGGTGGTGGTGGTGGTAGTAGTAGTAGTAGTAGTAGTAGTAGTAGTACTTAATCTCCTGGGAGTTGAGCTTGCGCCTGTTTTGTCGATTTTGAATGCGATCACGTGACTATTGGGCGGCCATGGGTCCAATCCTGACCACAATTCGTCGCTGGGAAAGGTGTCGCAACTTTGACATACGTTGTACGAAAGTAGATCTTTACACTGTCCTCGCATATAAGTGAGATCTACGAACTTAGCCGGAGATGGAACGAATGTGGGTCGAAAAGTTTGGCTAATACTGGCAGCAATACTCTCGACATACGCTCACGACATTTATGGAAAACAGCCGCTTGAAGCAGGTGAAACCGGAATTTAAAGCGGATATGGAATTCCCAGATCCTTTGCAATGATTGAAGCCGCTTTCTCTCCCACGGCCAATGCAGTTGAATATGTGTTTGCGGCGACGTTGGCTGGGCATATCGAAAGGTCTGCATGCAAATCCCGTCTGTGTTAGTTCAGATGGCTTCTGCGTTTACATACTAGTGTCGGTAGGAGCCTTCGGAAATGATGCGATGGACTTACCAACGATCTTCAGGTTCTTTACCCCGTAGACGTTCAGGTTCTTGTCTACAACGCCACCTTGCTTCTGGGGCTTCATTGCGCAGGTACCCATGCTGTGCCAGGTTGTGCTAACATTTGCCCGGATGAATGTTTCGATGGCCTTGTCATCCTCTTCGGAATATTCAATCGGGATGAGGCGACCCCGGGCCTTCGATTCCGCGTCGACGTAATCGTAGTCTGCTTTGGACCCTTGTGGGAAGGTTGGATGGCCAACCTTGAGCGCCCCGCGGTAATGTGACATCCTGCGGGCGATTTCCCTCTGCTTCTTGTAACCCCACACCAGTTTTGCCAGATCTGCAGGATCGCTGAAGAATCCGCAGTCAAAGTCTGGTGTGTCAGCGATGGAGCGGCCAGTGATGTGGACATACCCTCGTGAGTAAGGGTAAGGGGTATATGGTCCCAGACTGAAATGCTGCCCGGGTGCGATTTTTGAGTGATCTCCGACATATGCCGCAAGACTGGACATGAGCATGAATGGCCTGGTTTCCCGATCCCGAAAATCTCGCTCCCATCGCTCCTTAAGAATTGGCGGGAGCTCTTTCAGGTCATTTTCGTTGGGCCTGATTTTTCCAACGCAGTCAAGACCATTCCATCCGAGGACGTAACGAGTGGGGTTCTCAGCCTTTTTTTGGAGGGCTTCTTCAATCGTCAGTCTGCCGCTGACAACGCCATCGATCGTCTCGTCTGGCGCCGCAGTGGAGTGGTAAGGGTAGAAGATGACATTGTGATCTTGATAGTTGTTTCCGACCTCAGGCAAGTGTGAAATGACCGGAATGCCCAGCTTTGACAGTCTCTCTTTGTCTCCGACACCAGATCTTTCCAGTATCTGGGGTGTGCCAAAAGCACCGCTCGCCACAACAACGAGCTTATTCGCTCTAGCAGTCAGGGGTTTGCTTGAAGGGTCAGCATTGGAAGGGAGATACTCTACTCCCACTGCTCTCTTCGACTCATCAAACAAAATTCGCACCACTTTCGATTCTGTGAGGACCTCAAGCCCAGTGTCGCCCGCATCAAGAATTGGATAGATCAGTCTGTGTGGAACATCTTGCCGCAAACCGGTCTCTTTGTCAATGAACATATTCCAGCGCTAGAGCGACGGTAGAGGATCAGCTTGGCACAAACTCTCGTTCTTTTGGTTTGTCACGAAAGCTTACCCCGACCGCATTAGCAGTTTTGAGATCCATTACGTCCGGTGTTTGGTTGATGCCAATCTCCGCACACGCGTTCAAAAAGTCCTCCTGAAACGCTGCTTGAGCGTTGGTTCCTGAGGAGATAGTGAACTCTCCCTCGTATCCATGGACGGACTTGTCAATACCGTTACTGGTATCCCGGAACCTCTCAGGCTGCACTGCGTCAGTCTCGGTTCGTTTGGCCAGCAAGGGGCGCTAGGGAGAGGAGATTGCCTTCTTCAAAAAAGGGAGCATGTCCTTCCCGCTCCATCCTTCAGTGTTCCAGTCATCGAAATCTATCAACTGTGCTCTGGCATAGACCATGAAGTTGATGGAACTCCCTCCACCAAGGGCCCCTCCCGTGGGAATAACCAGTTCTCTCCCACCTAAATGCTCGCTAGCGCGAGATTTGTAAAAGGTCGCAGTTGTGGAACCGGGTGCGATATTATGCAGGTAGAATGCGGGGTTGACTATACGGGGTTCATTCCTAGTGCCTTTACCACCCTCAAGAACGAGGATTGAGAGATCTGGTTTTGCCCGGGCAAGACGGCCTGCCACGATCAGACCGGTTGTGCCACCTATCAAGGGTTGGATTGGTGTTAGTTCGGTGGCAGGGCTTACTACGCGTGCGATCTACCGCAACGTACCGCCTGCGATAACGACATCTGCCACTTTCTCAGCCATAGCTGGTCGAAGTGCTGGTCCTTTTCTCCTTTTAGCTTTCGTTTGGTCTTTGAAGCGATTGAAGTGAGCAGGAAACAGCAAAGGTGCAGCGTGTCGATGGCGTTCTATTTATCATCTCTCCTTTCAATCATTGTAACCCTGGATTTCCCCTCAGATGCTCTGTTCGACCCACCTTTTTCCCGTTTGCGTGCCGCGCTGAGAGTGTCACTCCACACCTTAGGGGAAGCAAAAAAGGTTGGCTAGGCCCGAAACTAACGTTCGGGGCCGACATGCCAATACGAAGCTGAGCTTATTTACACAGGCAGACCCTGCAAAGACGAGCGCCAGACGATCAGCCAAGAGCATTAGCACACCGCAGCATCAATCTCACGCGTCCTGCCCCAAGTCCAGCATCATCCTCCTTTCGTACTCCAGGATCGAAGGTTCAATCGCTGGAAAACATCCGTCTTCTAAATGGAACCTGATTTCTGCCACAAAACTCTGCACTAACAGTGCTCTAACGAGCATCGACGTTGACTTATCGATCGTTCTGCTTTTTTGTGAACAGCCCTGACTTTCAGAATTCAAGCCATCGAACCGCACTAGATACTGCCACGTCAAGACAACCGTGAAGGCTTAATCTCCACTCTAAGGGAGAGATGATCCCCGCGGAGTAAATGATCGGTTTGAGACCGATGGATGAACTCAAAGTAAAAGAGGCTAACCCGAGCATTAGGCATGCATCCTATGACTGCTGCTTGTCGGGTAACAGTATCCAGCCTTCCTACTCCGTGCAAAGTGGGGGAATCAATGATTAGGCGGTCGAGATACTTTGAAAATCGACATAGAGGGCGAACCAAAGGCTTGGACTGCAAATCGAATTGCTCTCGCAGTCATATCTACAGTTCAGTACACGTAAATTGCATATGCATGACAGAATGATGTTTTCTAAGCCTGAGTCTGAGTGAAGATCCCCATCTGAACACCCCACGCAAACAAGCCCCGAGCCAATCCTCGATATACCCTTCTGATCAACAGCGCTACCTTGGCGTCCTGGAATGCAGTCGCCACATTATCCCCTCGTCATTTGCTATCATTTGCAACAGGAGGCCCCTTCCCCAAAATCTCGATGTCATCCATTTCTCTGGTGGTGCGATGGTTACCAAGAAGACGACGGTATTCCTCTGCTTCTTCTTCCCTTAACCCATACCCTGACGGATCACGCCTTGTAAGAAAGCTTTGGATCCGCTCTTCCTTTGACTCTAGCTGCGAGAGAGTCTGCTGTCGCCGTCCGTTGAGGAATCTGCTGCACTTTTCATGGACCTCGTTTACCCGTTCTTCCACATGGTTGGAGTACCTCCCAATGGCCACTACCTGAGCTGTCCCGACGAAGAGCGCTATCAGAATGACAAAGGTTGCAAATGTGTTATGTGAAACGATCGTGGCCTGGGGGCCCCCTCCCCCATTATGGGAGTGATGCCAGGCCTCCCAGTCCTCCCAGGTAGCGTTTCTGAATATGGGGTCTGCTCCCTGGCTTGTTCTCGTATACTTAGGGTAGAACGGTGGTTCTTTCCACAAGTCAGTAGTCCTGCAAGTGCCGAATAGTTCTGTACGATGATGCCATCCCTCTCCGAATTTGTCGTATGCTGCCCGCTTCACTGGGTCCGACAAAATCTCATGGGCGGCTACTAAAAGCCTGTAGCGATGGAGTCTGACAGAGTCTGACAGCCCTTTGCACAGCGGATGACCATTGCAGGGAAGGTCAGGGTGGTATATTTTGGCTAGTTCGTAGAAGCGACGCTTTGAATAGGGGGCATTCCGGTCCAATTTAAATAGATCGTACGGGGTGAAATTCGGGTGCGTCGGCCAGGACAAATCTTCATCAGGCCTCAAGGAATGCGAACCATGTACGTGCGCAAATCGTCTACATTGTGACTGAAAGCGCTCCGGCTTGCACGCGCGGCTGGAGGCGTGCGGCGAAATTGGCAAGGGGCCGGAATGCTGGGAAAAACGCTTGAAGCCACCACAGGGACAGAGAAATTGGGATTTCTTCAGCATAGTTACTACATGCCTTCTTCGTCCTCCTTCTGTCGACCCGACAGAGGAGTTGTAGCTGAGTCAACCTTCCTTGACTTCGAGTCGGAAATTGAATGTAAAAGCAGTGAGTGCACGGAACTTGTCCTTGGAACCTGGCAAGCCTGGGTGTTATCGGGAGGGAGGTGAACATCCGGGCCGAGTGTATTTCCGATACAGCAGCGTTTACAGTGATCCTTGGAGGGATCTCTCTGTAAAGCTTTCTGACAGGCACAAGCCATTTCTTCCAGCGAGCATTTCAATAATGCCCAAATATGAAGATGACGACTTCGACAGCAGGAGGTATTCCTCCCACTTGCCAGACCGAAGGGATAGGGTAAGCTCGAGAAGTGATCACAGGTCATATCGATCTTCTCGAGGAGACCGCCCCTCTTCCACAAGCCCTAGATCCAGTCCCGAAAGGTATCGAAGAGATCATGGTTCGCGTCGTTATAGGAGTCGTTCGCGCGATTCACGCAAAAGACACAGAAGTCGCTCCAGAGAACGGCCTCGCCGTGGTCGAGACTATGGCGATCATACTGAAAGGTCTCCACGACTTCGGAGCAGGTCCCCTTCTTCAAGGTCACCACCACCAAGGCGACGGGCTGGCAGTGTTTCACCGCGGGCACCGATCAAATCGAAGAAACCACTCCCTTCTCAACGTGATGTGTTTTCCAAAACGCCGCTCCAAACCTCTGAGACCTCGACACCTGCACCAGAGAAAACGAAACCAAATTTCTCGAACACGGGGCTCCTCGCTGCCGAAGCCAATACAGTAAGGGCAGCAGATGGGTCAGCATCCATTGTGCTCAAGTACCACGAGCCGCCAGAAGCGCGCAAACCTCCTGCCAAGGAAGCATGGCGTCTCTACATATTCAAGGGAGAGGACCTTCTTGATACAATTGAGCTTGGAGGACGAAGCTGTTGGTTGATTGGAAAAGAACGACTTGTGGCAGACCTTCCTGTCGACCATCCAAGTTGTTCCAAACAGCATGCAGCCATACAGTTCAGATACGTTGAGAAACGAAATGAGTTTGGCGATCGCATTGGACGCGTGCGCCCCTACTTGATTGACTTGGAAAGCTCCAACGGAACGACGGTAAATGGCGATCCCGCTCCTCCAGGTCGATTCATGGAGTTGAAGGACAAGGACGTCATAAAATTTGGTCTTAGCACGAGGGAATATGTCCTCATACTCCCTCCTCCCGAAGGATCTGAGTGAAAGGAATCTAAGTTTCCTCCACAGTACAAGGGTTCCCGGGACGGATTACACCTGGTATGTGAATACCATTACTTTCTTTTTTTTTCCGAAGATTTGTTATTCTTTTCGAGTTGTATCAATTCATGACACATGCTGTACACCTTCCCAATTTAAGCTCCAGTTCAATTAATACATGACGAAATGCACAACCAACGCAAGATAAATGAAACCCATATCCGGGCAGTAATGGCTAAACTGCTTCATGCTGAGAATGTCCTTGAGCTTAGGCCTTGCCAGTGTATTCTTCAGCGGATTCCGTCGCCTCATCAGCGAGGTCATTCGCCTTTCGCTTCGCCTCCTTGGCAGCTTTGCCTCCCTCCTGTTCGGCCTTTTTGCTAGCATGGCCAAATGTGTCCTTGATTTTGTGGGAAGCTTTCTCTGTTGAAGGGGCACGATGTCAGTCACACAGTCTTCCTAAGTGCTCCATCACAATCTTGGACAAAGATGAGGGGACCACTGAGAGATTTTCAGCACACATACCGCCCTTCTCAATTCCCTTCACAGCCGCATCCGACACAATCCGGTCAGCCTTCTTCAACGTTTCCTTTGTAGCCTCTATTGGACCTTTCTCTCCCCTCTGAACCGTTGTTGAGAAAGATGCCGATCTCAAGGTTGCGACGCCACCTGTCCGTGCTACAACAGGGCAAACAAACGCAGCTCTGGTAGCTGGCGCAACTCGTGTGAGGATCGACATGGTCTGGGTTGGATTGGAATATGACAGTTAGCACGTATTCAAAATGAGACCAACGTTGATCAACTCATTGCACCGATCTGGAGAACCCTGGTTTGTACATACTTCTAAGAACGAGATAACTTTCAGAATAGGTAATCAGCTATAGTGTCCTCTCAAGCTTTCAGATAGAAACAATCGTCAGTGGCCTTTCAGCTTGGTCTGCTCAAAGTTCGATTATAGGATAAATGTACATCGGTTATGTATATATACCCTCCACCGCCTCAAAGCCCAGCTCCTTGCCAGCTGGTCTCCTCATCAAATCCTGGCAAAACAATCCGGACATCGACGTCATATTTTTGTCTGACGCAACACCGGTGGCCAGAACCCTCACAACGGGGCTGACTAAACGTGTTGAGCTTCTGGAATAAACGGACGTTACTTCATCGCCAAAAAAGGTCCTGCAAATCGGAGAAAAAAGAACTTTGAACTCAAATCAACGGGTAATAAGCTTGGAAATTAGACAGCCACATGAGAAATGCATTATTGTTACCTATTCTATACGATGTAATTCATCTAATTGCCTTTGATGGACGTATAATCGACGCGAGATATCAACCCGCAAAACGAGTCTCTTATCGATGACGACACTGCACAGGCTGCTTCTTCACCTTTGAAGCCTGTAAATGATATAAACTTCAACGTTGAAAAAGGGGACAATCCGAAATTCGACACTGTGTTCTCTCCTTCACAACTGCCACCTGCTCCTCAATGGCACCAGGCAGGACGAAATGTAGCAAGAAATGAATCGATCAACGCAAGACTATCGAATACGGAAACGAGTACCGAGAGGCTGGTATTTCCTTTTAAAAGTGAACATGCACATTTAATGAACTCACACACACACACACACACACACACACACACCCCAAGGATGCAGCAGAAAAGGGTTTAGAAGACAAAGTCAATCCATAGGAGAAGCATACCTGACTATCGACCCTCACGAAGTGCCAAACCATGATGGCCGTGTGGGTAAATTCCGCTTCGGATACGTATGCACTTCATGGTTTGTTATTTGCACTGGCCCGGCCAAGCATTGATTGTTCTGCATCGCTTGAAGTGGGAATAAGGTTGTGCGTTGGGTAAGGGGTACGCCCTCGAGGTCGCAGGCCCAGCGAAGATCCGTCCCGCTGTAACGACAGCCAATTTTCATACTGCTCCGTGCGCCGGCGCGCTTCATCAACGCTGATCGGGTCTTGTTCACCGAACCGAATATCTCCACTGCTACTGATAGGAACACCGCCAAACTCGACAACGCTCCCGTCCCCAGCTAGCATGCCAGGTCCGGAGGACGCTCGTGACATTGCTTGGCTGCCAAAGGAGACCGGTGAGTCGACATCTGAATCTCGGCCAGCTCTAAACAAGAGCCCAAGCTTGGGTGAACCCGGCGCCGGTATGCTCGTAAAAGACGACGTGCGTTTGTGCAAACGTCGACCAATTCTCATTGGGTCTGGAGAAAATCTGGGAGGGAGTCGACCTGGCTCGGTGTGCAAAGACTGCGTCGATTGATGGGAGGGGTCTCTCGAAAGTGGCTCTGACCCATAACCATAAGACAGTGCAGGAAACGGGATACTAGAACGAGGTGGGGGGCCAAGGCCTTGGTTGTGAGCGTCATTTGATGTCCCGGAGATATTAGCAGGCTGACGTCTGGTGATTGGGATGTCAGCTGTGTAAGGAAGAGGTAAAAAGTTCGCAGCTGCAGGTCCATAAGAGTCAGAGCCATCATGAGGATTGGAGCCCCTCGACGGCTGACTACGGAGATGTGGGCGAGAATAAGGGACTGGAAGATCAATCACCGGACTTCGCAAATCGGTCAACCCTGAACCGGGATCACTATACGCTGACTGGGTCATCAGATCTTGATGCTCTTCCATTCCCAGGTCAGAAAAAAATCTATAAGCTTCCTCTGGGAATGGCAAATCTGCCTTGGGGATTTGTCGAACCGAGCTCGGAAGTGAAAACCGCTTCTCTGACGACTTCTCATCTTGGGACCCCTTGATAACAGAGGCATACGTTGGACGGCCATGACCTGCCAATCCTGTCCGGCTTGGGGATCTGATACTCACTCCCTGAGAAGGCGGACTGGAGTGACCAATATTAGCCAGCATTGACTCTGCTCGAGACGGCGAGCGCAAAGAGGTTAGAGACTGCCTCTCAGAGGATTCATTTTGGAGTATTGACGACCCAGTTCCGTGAACTTTAGTGAGCACTGGAGAAGCAGCGGGTGTAAACTCCCCAAGATCTTTACGGCCACGACCTTTCCGGAAAGGGTTACTTAATATCTCCCAGAATTTGTTTGTCTTCCTTCTTACCGGCTTTTCCGGAAATGTCTGTGAGCCTTCTTCGTCATTATTGTCAGTAAAAATCGTTGGAACTTCTGTCAACTGCGATGGGGACAAAGAACAGGCGGCGGAAACAGGACTTAGATCTTGTCCTTGGCTTTGACTATCTGTTGGCTGAGTTGAGATTCGTAAAGGTGGAGAGCGAGGCGGTGACTTCACGAGCGGCGGAAAGTCAGTACGTTCCGGGGATTCGGTGTTAATGTCTGAGGCCCATGCAGTTTGTGACAAGTCGCTGGCGGGAGTACTAGGCTCCGTAGACGTACTGCTGGCAGTGTCGAAGATGGATTTCTGCTTTCTTACAGATTCGTGCGATGATCCAGGCGAACGTTGCTCGATCTCCTTTTCAATATCCTCGGTCAGTTCACGAAGCCGTTTATGCGATGGCCTCAAGTCAATAGCCTTCCTCGAGAGTCTTGTGGGGAAATGGCGGATGAGCCGTCTAGCATGCGTTTGATACTCTCGATAGTCTCTCACGTGTCCTGGGTCTCTTGTGGCTTTAATTCGAGCAGTTGCCTCAGTGTAAGATTTGCAAAACAATGCCGTAGCGACATGTAGCCAGTAGTAGAAATCCTCGGGACTCTGTACTTTTAACTCATCCCGACAGAATCCCTGAACGACAGTGTGTACCTTGATCATATCGATAGAACTGCGCGCCTGGTTGACCAAGACAACACCACTATGCTGAGACGTCTCCGACTCCCGGGAAGCCTGGGTAAGCCCCGAGGGCGTCCTTGCAATGCTTGAACCGCTGCTTTGATCGCTTAGAGCGTCTGGATCTGAAGTCCTTTCGATGAGACCGTACTTCATAAGTATGGCCAAGGTATTGTCAAGATGTCGTTCTGAACTTCCAATACGGTGTAACGATCGAATCTCAATGTTGGCGGCTTTCAGAGCCTTTTGACCGAGTAGAACCATGCCCACTGGGATATGGTGGCTGAAGAATGAGAGTATATTGATAAGGTTCAAAGCTTCGATATACCCATGTAGCCGCAAGTCTCTCATGATATCTTGGTACGGATCCGCAAGCTGTTGGTCTATCAACTGTGACTCAATAACGTACTTTTCGAGAGGCTTGCCAGTAGCAACCAGACGGTGGCTGATTGCATGAATGGCTAGTGGAAGGCATTTGTAATGTTTCACTATCTCTGTCGCCTTGCTGTCTTGCTCGGGAGTCGGGTGCTTTATTCCCAATTCTTTGAGGAGAAACTTCTTGGCATCTGAAACGGCCAGGGGTTTGACTTGGAGACCATAGGGTTCGAATAATCTCGATTTTTTGCTCAAAGTCCGGTCAACAGATGTATAGATTATGCTAGTATTCTTCCGGAACGGGAGATACTGTTTGAACTCAGTAATCTCCTTGTCGTTGTCGAATGCAATGCCGTCAAAAATCAAGAGCCAGTCTTCTCTTGATTCTAGCCACCGCCTGACTTTGTCAATGTACGTGTCATGATAAAGCCAATTCGGATCAGGCGATTTCTGCTCTCCCTTGAGCTCGGATGCCGCTTGAGCAATGTGCCAATAGCCGTTTGCTCGCGATTGCGGAGTCTTGGAATCAACCCAGAATATTCCGCCAGGGTAGAGGTTCTGATACTGGTACATATACTGACGGGCAAGGTACGATTTACCTGCACCGGGTCCAGCATACAGTAAGACGGCCACAGAACCCTGGCTTCTTTTCTTGGCTTTGAACAAGCGCGTGTGCAGTTCCTCCAGCTCGTCCTGCATTCCGTAGAAAGCTGAATTAGGGTGGAATCCAGGTGGGAGCACGAATAAGGGTTCCTTATTCGGCTTCAGTGGTTCTGCTTCAGCCTGATCCGCGGGCATTTGGCCAACATCGGAGGTTGCGATCGGGGTTTGCAGAGTTTCTTCGGATTGTTTCGGGGGCAGAGTGGCCGTGGAATTTTCCAATGATACTCCGGTGTTTCTCAAAAGAGAGATCTCACTCGCTTTTGCGGAATCAATCAGGTCTGGAGAAGAATATCAGTATCTACCAATCGTAAGAGGGAAAAAAAAATCTGCATGTCTTACCACTCAGACGTTTCCTTTCTGCATCCAATTCAAGCCTTCGCTGCGTGCGCTCTTCGTCCCATCTAGAGGGGATGACCTTGAGTGCATCATTTGAGTAACGGAGAATCGCTTCGGCAACCGCCACGTATCCTGGGGCATTTTCATCTCTGAACCGGCACATGCCACCATGATCTGCTTCGATTCCCATCCGCTCGACTCCGTCTAGTATTGGTGCGGCAGACTTCTCATCCACGACGAAAACACGGGTGCCTTTCAAATCCATCGGTTTGGACTCGTGGAAAAAGTACACGCTGAACCGCTTCATGATATGGCTGAAGTCCCGGTTAATATTCTGGAGGTGCTCGTTGTCGGTCTTCAGGATATTTAGCAACTGCTCCGACGAGTCGAAGATCTTCTTCGGGATCACGGCATGGGAAATGGACTGAATGATGCTGCCCCATTTTGCCATATCTGATCCGTTGTGGGGGGTTCCAAGAAAGAGAATGCCATATGTCGACACGAAGATAGAGCGCAAATGCTGAGTCTTCTCATGCCTCAACTGCGAACAATACGTAAGGGTCTTTTTCACGACCAACCCGCCAAGAGAGTGGCACACAAATATGATGGGCCGCTCAGTGGCATTGTTCAACTAGATACGCGACCTTGTCAATCTTATCGTCGCTCAGTCCAGATCGTAAAAGAAAAAAAAAAGAAGAAAAAAGCCGTTGACGGCAATCGACTCACATTTCGATTAGCATAGAGATGACCAGCGAGTTGCTCAGCGTGGTTGTGCAGCTTGTCTTTGGACGTCCCGTCCATAAACGCAGTCACGTTGGCATTGTAGCCGAACATGAGTACACGGATAGGCTGGTCATGGAGCGTCTGAGGAAGGAGCTCGGCAGGCCAGAAGAAGTTGGTATCTTTCGTTGCCCATGTCGAAAATGGCGAGCCATTAAGGCCGTGGACAAACACAATACTATACAAAGACGGGGTAACGGTGATAACAGTCAGCCAGCTTCTTCGCACGAGCAAGATGGGAAGAAAAAGTTTCCTTGGAAAGGGGAATAATCGAAGGCACGACGAGACCAACTCACTCTACTAGGGGATTTTTACTTCGATAAGCTTCAGTTATGCCGTAAGGGTTGGCAACGAGCCGCTCCGCAATAGCAGAGCTCGCCATCATGACTCGAAAGGAGATCTAACCCACAGTACTCGAGGTTTCAGACAGCTGGAAAGGGAAGCCCGCGTATATATAGGATGTCCATCGAAGTCACATCCCGGGAGGGCAAGGACGCAGAGTGTCAGAGAGGAAACAGACGACAGAGGAATGATCAGTCACTAGCAGATGGGGAGGACAGAAGGGCACTGCTGAGCGCAGGGATGAGTGGTCCCTGCAGCTGCCTGGTGGCCAACTGCGTCGTGTGAGCGCATACACCACGGGCAGCCGTCCTCAGAAGCCGTTGTTGTATGAAGGATAATAGCGCAGAGCGGAGTGGTCAGGTGCCAGGCATCGAGCAGATGCGCCCCAGCTCTGAAGTCGCTTGCAGAGCGCGTGAGCGCGAGAGCGGCGGCCAAAGACGAAGACGCTTTTGATTTGCAGGGCGGTTAGGCAAAGCTCGTCTTGCCCCTGGAGACCTGTCTTCTTTTTCCCGTCCAAGCGATCTCTCCGAATAATCATCAATATTCGGCAATCTGTCGCCAACTCCCCACGCTTGGAACGGTGCGGAAGGACGTGAAGGGGCGTCGTGACTTACTGCCAGGGATCTGGCCAGGGGGCGCACCAAGCCTTGTTAAGTACGGAGGAGTGTATGCGTGCGGCTCACGCAGCTGGTACCGCCCCGTCAACAAGAAGCCGATCGACACATCCATGCCCATGAGCCGCCAGAGTCGTGGGCAAGGGAGGAAGAGGTTGAGAGCATTCTTAAGGTCCGTTAGCAACATCAAGGTGACGTGCTATGTACAGCACTGTGCTCAAAGACGCCCAAGACTGCAATTATTGTGGTCCGCACCCTCGTCGAGCGCCAGACCAGCTGACAGACAGTTCTACAGTCCACAGCCACACGTTGCTCTTGAAACGACCTCTATTCACACTTGAGCGAGGAAAGTGTTGATACGGGTCTACATTTTGGGAAAAGGAAGAAAAAGGGCCAGAGATGTCCGCCAGTTAGCCTCATTGGCCAAGGAAGGGATGGTGCGGCACAGAGCCGCTGGCTCCCGGTTCCTGGATCCACCATCTAACCATTTCCTCTCGTAGTACGATACACTATTCTTGTCGACTCTCTCGATCAGAACCCCGGATTCCTTGTCCTGCCGAATCCCAGCAATCGATTTATCCACGGATATTCCTGCAAGCATTGCGGAGCCACATCATCTTAAGGCCCAGTTCGCCATCTCGGTCTTGCCTTAAGAACCGCAAGCAACTAGTGTGCTAAACGCAGCGTTCGTACCCAGAACTTCCTTGCCAAAGGGTCCAAATGTTAAAGGACAGAGCCTATAGAACATTGCAACCATACTGGTTCACTTAGATCGAGCGCAAAAAAAAAAAAATGATTTGTGCGCGTTAGTTCCTGGAACAGCGAGTCCAGATCTGAGAAATCATGGCTTGGTGGATGTGGACGCTTTTTCTGTGATCAAGTGGCCTTGATTCCTGCCCAATGTTTACTGGCCCTACCGGCCCTTGCAATCTTGCTGCCGAGTGGGAATATACGGCTGCGTCGAAGGCTGCGAATTTTCGAACACAAGCACAGGAGGAACTGTTGTCGTGATTCTAGATTCTGAAGAACAAGTATGACTTAGAACAAAGTAGCCTGAGGTGTTGACTCTACTCGCTCTTCGCTAAATCAGTCCCCTCCCCATCACCATCAGAGTCTTTTTGAGTCAACATGAAGGGTTAGAAATGTGGATATAAGGCAGGCTAGCCAGCAATACGCAATACACGCAGAATATGCACCATGGTCGCGTGAATATCCACGACAGTCGCCATTGACATGCCAGTCAGAGCGAACGACGAAACTTCGCACCGAACCCTTTGAGGGTGACGCCGCAAGAAAAAAAAAAAACAAGGAACCGCCCACTCTGAGGAAAGCTCATTTCTCAGTAACTGAAAAACTCGTCCAATCATCTGCCTCTGAAGCAAGGCTTCCTCTTCTCCGCAAATGCCTTGAGTGCCTCATGTCTGTCCTCAGTGTCCACAACACCCCGATACGCCTCGTTCTCGGCTTCCTCGCCCTTCTGGTATTCTCTCACAGCCGTGATGGCCTGCTTAAGAGCAATTGGCCCGCCCTCGCAGATATCAAGCGCCAATTTGATGCTCTGTTCCAGGACTTTCTTTCTAGCCACCCCTTCCTGGGCTTGTTCCTCAGGCGTTACTTCGACCAACCGATTGCACAGGCCCATAAAGTATGCCTCTGCCCCACTGACTCTGCGACCAGTCAAAATCATGTCCATGGCCCTATTCTGTCCAATCAGTGCCGGAAGCCGATAGGTGCCCCCTGCACCGGGGATGATGGCAAGACGTGTTTCCGGAAGGCCAACGATACTTGAAGAACCGAAGACGCGTAGCTGGGTGCAGAGCGCGAGCTCCAATCCACCACCCAATGCCATGGACGAAATGGCAGATATGGTTGGTATCGGAAGAGCGGCTATATTCGCAAAGGTCTGTCGTAGCTGTGCGAGGAAAGATTCGGTTCTGAGTGCAGTTGCGATCGCATACAGATTTTAGCTCCGTATCCCATTAAAAGTTTTACGATGCGTGCAATGGGGAGCAGTAAGCAGAACATTGAACTCACTCTTCCCTCGTAAACTTCGCTCTCTCCTTCAAGTCTGCGCCCGCACAGAATGCTGCATCAACATCGCTGGCCAGAATCAGCGCACGCGTCGGCCCGCTACCGGCCTCGGCAGCGATTGCATCAACATGTTTGCTTAGGCTGTTTAGCAGCTGCCGTGAGATCGCGTTTCGCGCTTCGGGCCTGTTCAGCAGAAGCACCCTGACGTGTCCCGACCCTGGTGCCGGAATCTGCTGCACGTTGATCACTGAGCCGTGGGCGCTTGTCCCCAGTGTCGTATTGCGGCGGACATGGACAAGTGTGAGCCGTCTGAAGGCAAACGGGAACGGGGATGTCCGCGGAGGCATGGTCGTCAGTTACCAGCGTGAAACTTGGTTTGTACGTTCGTGTGCTCCTTCGGCCTCAGGTGAAGAGTTAGGGATATTTCTATAGCTTCATTCCCGCCTTGGGAGTGTTTTGGGACCTTCGAAAGAGCCGAACGGTTGGCGTCGGGCGACCGTAACTTGGCGTGTGGGGGGTTGGAGTTCCCTCGGGGCCGAACACCGAAATAACTACAAACCGTACCTACGAAGTTGGAGACAATTATTACAATGCACGAACTGCATTCTTTCAGGTGTTCTAGATTAACTATCCCAAAGATTTCAGACTTGGTGTATTCAAGCAGTATGGCCGCACTCAGTTTAAAACAGGGGAGTTCACTAGGACATGCGCCGTCTATAGTTATATACCTCCACACTTGACGGCCATGGAGAGAGTGATTCAGAGTTCTGGATAATGGCATACGCCTCCCGTAATAAAGGTTCCAAGGGAAGGTCTTCTGCCCTTTTTTCTGCGTCTGTGAGTGTATCTGTATAGCGCTTGTCGCCAGATGAGGGGGATTCATCTGAGGCCCGTTCTAAAAATACCCGGATGGCAACGACACAGCGGCGTATGAGTCGTTCTCGAGCCGCCCCTTTTTCCGCAGGTGTTTGCGAAGCCCACTCAGACTCCTTCATCCACCGGAGCAGCGTAATAATTCCTTCGCGATCATTGCTGTATCCTAGGGCACGAATCAAAGCATGGAGTGTAGAGGGAGACGGTGTCGAGAAAAGTGTTCTCGGGAAGCGCGGGAAAACATGCGGCGTTTGATTTCCAACCGATCTCCTATTCAGATCCTGAGGGGACACAATCTGGTAAAAAAGGTGCTTGATTGAGCCAAGGCTATGATTCAACATCGATGTCGCACTAGGAAAAGGACGCGCCGACAGAATGTTTGATGGAAACCCGATTCTATCCCGCACTCTCTGGAAGCCCTCTGTTGTGCGAGACTCATGTCGCTGAAAAGCTTGAAGTACCCTGACAAAGCCTTTGCACAAAATCTCGATACCTTCCAGGTCAACTTGCAAGTGAATCTCCTTCATCCATTGTAATACCAGCATGATTTCTCTCCAGGCAAGAAGCATTTGTAGAGGGATAGGTAAAAAACGGGCTCCGCCATATGTCCGCGGTCTCTGCAACGCTGAGATGAAATTATACCAGGCTGGTAGGTAGTATGGCTTTCGCTCTTGCATAAGGAAAGTGGCATGCGACAGGGCGTGCTCGGGAGAGACTGGAAGCCCCCGAGTCAGGTACGGTTTTCGATGTTGTCTTGCAGGGAAATGGAGAGGGAATATACGGTGCCAGGGTACCGTGTCATTTTTTGATTCTGATTTAAAAAACCGGCACAGAAAACCGATAAAAGCCGCGAATATATTGTCAGGTATACGACTAAGATACTCACGGCGAACCGGATCGGATTCGCGACCGATGTACGTCAAGGACTCAAGCTCATGGTGGGAGAGCTCACTTCGCCAAAGACACGTCAAACCGGCCTCAAACGAGTCAATATGATTGAGCACCAAAATGAGCAGCGGCCTCGAAACCCCTATGTTTTCGGAGAACATTTGGAAAAGAAAGTCTGTCGGTGTAGGGGGTTCAGACTTGACATAGATAACGTCGCGAGGAGACGATGGCTCTGGAAAAACCTCCTTCCCATCACCTGGAATGGATTCTGTGTGTTGACGAGTAGAGTTTTTGAACTTCTGGAGACGATGACATGAGATTAACTTCTGCATCATTTCAAGGTAGATATAGGTATTAGGTGGAGTCTTGAATTCCCGATGGGCTAAGAAGCAAGCCCATGCTTCTCGCACGGTTCGAGTAGCCCGTATCCGAGCAGCCCAGATCACAGGGTCGGAATATATTGCCAGAGCCTGGGCGCCTGAAGAAATGGAACCTTGACGGCGCTTCCGAAACAAATGTGCAGGTGGGAGGAGCGTCCTCGTTTGAATCGTCGGCGTTCCATCAATATCCCAGCCCGCGACGATACTTGCAACCCGCTCCCATAATGTCATTCCGTAGCCGGCTTCTGTCATGCGATGTATGGCCTGCAGGGTCTTGCTTATCTTGCCTTCATTGCCTCTGTCTGCATCAATCCCCAGCTTCTCCTCTTTCCACGGTGGCCATGACTTGGCTTTCATATTTGCCCATTCTCTTTCAGCAGGAGACTTTGCTCGAGCTGCCTGTGTATGAACAACCGCCTGGTATCCCTCTCTCGTCACAGAAAGGACAGGTCTGAAATTGGTCATTTCTCTTAGCAAATGAAATACAGCTTGCTGCTGATAAACGACGCTACGATAGGGCTCAATCTGGCAAGGGCGTGAGATCAGTGATAGACACTTATTATATAGCTTCGTATACAGACGAAGGAGGTCCTCCTTGGATCTTCCTGACTTTCCTGCCACTGTAGCAGAGCCGAAAGCGGAGGTAAACAACTCGGCTATGTATGGTATAGCCGAAGGTAAAACCTTTGCTGCAACTCTCAACAAACGGACAATTATGATCATCACAGTCGAAAAGTCTCCGGAACGAAGCAAGGCCGACGATGTCGTCGACTCATTAGACTGATGAAGGCCCGCATCAGGGCCAGAAAGAAGTAAATCGTACGGATCTCTGCCTAGCATGCGAGTAGCAAGCCAAAGGAGATTTCGAAAAGCCCCAGCACTTATTCGCTCCCGGCGCAGAGTGAAGTTCAAAATAAAGGGGGGTACCGCAGTATTGAAGCCGCTTTTGGTGACACGCGTATTCTCAGTATAAAGTATTAAAGATCGCATCGCAGCAACATCGGACTGTTCTGAGGTCAATATCCAAACCCACGATACAACGTCCTCTACCGAATAACCCTGCTGTTCGAGATATTGTAAACAACGGTCATTGAAAACTGCTGATACCGCCTCATCCAGCAGGGTTTCAAGGTGCCGGTGGTTTGCATGTCGAATCAGAGGATTGACATGTCTTATATACTCTGCAGCGATAGTCGCAACAGAAAGGCGCGCTTGTTTTCTGGCGGGCAGTTTTTGGATCTGTCGGGCATACTTCCTGAACTCATGGTCTCTGACGCGGCTCGCACTAATCCAAGAGAGATCAACCGAGTGCTTTTGTGGCGTTGTGAGAGGAATTTTGTATCCACTGCTTTCCAATGCGAGGATCAACTCCTCAGAAGGCGTCCGGGCTCGCTTGCATTGGTAATCTCGTACATTAAGCTCTGGTTCGTAATGGGAAGCGGGTCTCGAGAAAAATCGGGAGTGACTATGGAGCAAAATTTGATTGTGGTCATTCCGCTGCAATTCAACCGAACTCGGTCGTGTACCCCTAGTCAGGACCTCTCCCTGGCCGGAACACACAATGAATCTACGCGCCCCCGCGGCGTGCGAGATCAAATCATCCTAGATTCAGCATGAGTATTCCATTCACAAATCGTCATGTACCAAGCAAATATAACCCACTCGTTGCCAGTTCACCAAGCCACAGTGCCGATAGATTCTTCGGCAGAAAGCGAAAGTTCCCCGACGACATGAAGGGCAAGTATGAAGTGGAAACATTCATTGAGCTTTCGCCAGCAAGTCTGCTGCTGTCGCCTGCACTGGCAAATAATCACTTCCAACTTGCACTTCCTGGTCGTTGGACATGAGGGAAATAAAAAGAAAAAGGAAAACAATTTCCAACTGCCGATGTCCTCTCTGCCGCAAAGAAAATTGCCTGGAGACCATCAAAACCAGAAGCAACTTCAGGGCTTAGTCAGTTGCATCAACCTAATCACGTGAGGCGCTAGGACTGTTTAGGTTCCTGGATCGCCGCTCTCCAGAAAACATCGAACGTCGCTTGCTGCCACTACGGGGATCAAAATCTCAGGTTCCCGTTTGGTTTTCTGGCCGGAAGGATCTGAAGAAATAATAATCTCCCTTACATCTGTTGCTGACCGCTTTCTTGGTGGGTATCTGTGCTGCTTACTGTGTTTTGGCGTTGGTGCTTGGCTCCTTCACCCATGTCATCGCTCGTTTTGCATCAGCGACTAACAACGCGGAAGTCGGATAGTCAGAATACGTCTTTTCGCCCTATTTCGCGGTATCTAGCGGTCACTTAAGGGCTAGGTTATACCAAAATTCAGGTGGCGTCGTGATGCACGAGGCCTCTTAATCCTTCCGCCGATACTCTCTTGAATGCACTTGGTGTAGCAAATTATCACTTCCCTCTTGCGACAACTTTGCGACGGTTCAGTTCAAACAAAGAAGAACGCGATATAGTCGGCCCCCTTTATCATTGAGCAAGGAGCCGTCGTTCCAGCGAAGATGGCTGCTGTCGTTAACAGGGACGTGGCTGCTCCATCCCCTGTTTCACCTGGAAAGCGAAAACGCGATTCCACTTCCAGCATGGAACCTCCGACTAGCATCAATGGATCCCAGGTCGATAAGCAAAACCGTTTAATTGAATCGCTTCAGGATTTGCTCAAAGTGATGTTGAAGTAAGTCATCTCATTTCCCACTATCGTTTTACGCGGCTGTTGCTTATCATGCATCGAACAAAAAGATACGATTCTGGTCTCGGGCTTCTGCGACAACCTCTACCTGATCGACCCGCACTGGAACCTAATACCAAGCGTCCAAAACTGTCTCAAGCCGTGAACGGAGTGGAAACCATTGAGTCACGTATTCTTTCCCACGAGTACACGTCGCTGCAGGAATTTTTGGACGATGTTGAGGCGGCAACAGAATTGATTATCGGACAAACTCGGCAGTCCCAGTCGCTTGCAAACGGTTTGCACAACCGAGAAACATCCCCAGCCGATCTAGCTAATCGCACCAGACATTTCAAGGCACAGCTAAATGATCTTCTTCGTCGACATCCATTTACTGACCTCCCACTGGGAAATACTGGATTCTGCTACCAGCAAACCCAGGGAGATGAAAATGCGTTCCATAACGTTCCCCGTGAGGATAAAGTTGTGTTGACTGTCCAGGCGAACATTGGTCGCGGGAGACAATTATTTTCGAGCTTGCAGAAATCAAATCGCCAAAACCATTCCCTTGATGATGCAGCCGTTGCTTCGTTTGATGAAGCTAGTTTACCGAATGGTGTTAGCATCTCGAGAGTACTTCCATTTAACCCTGCTAATCTCGAGGAGATGAAAACCAGGACCAGAACCATTGGTGAGGTGTTTGCTCCTCATTCCTCGCTGCCCATTTTGGAACCTCCTCGAAAAACCGATATTTCGGCTTCACGCCCTGCTGTTGTCGAATGGTTGAGCCCTGTAGATGCTATAGCTGCCGAGGCAAGCGCGCTTGGAGATCAGAGATATTACAGCTCCTCGTCTGCCCCGATGATACATTGGGTTAATTATGGCTATGAATTGCCGGATCTCCCAGGTAGACGTAAAACGTACCAGGGCAATATGGTGGTTGAAAGTCAGCAATCCGAAACCTCTCAGCGAATATCGACAATTGGGAAGGCAAAGTTCTTTGAGGCTTTCTCGTCTTTTGCCCCTTCTTTTGACAGTTCTGGGTCGGTGGTTCCGCGCAATACTAAAACCCAAGCCTGGTGGAGAAAATCTGGGTTGAAACATTTCCAGAGGATGTTATACCCCGAGAATAGCACCGAGATTGAAACTATTACTGCTCAGCTCCCTCAAATTAACCTTGACCAAGAAGCGCTCGAAAATGCTGTGGAGTCGTTTGATCCTGAGCCCTTGGAACTCACCAAAACTGATGACAAAGAAGGGGACTCCGAAGGACGTGACAGAGATTTGGAAGATGTCATACAAGACATCTCGGAGCTTTTGCGCACTCTGGACTCTTACCGTCGGCTCCGTCAGCTGGGACCTGGTGCATCGATTGTGCATGAGACTGACAACTCGGCGAACATGGACACCAGAGCAAACCCTTCAGCCGCAGAACTTGAAGTTTATGAGACGCTGAAATCAAGCTTGTCAGCGATGATAGCTACATTACCTCCGTACGCTGTGGCCAAGCTGAATGGTGAGCAATTGTCGGAGCTCAATATTAGCAAGAAAATTGTCTTGGATAGTGTGGACTACCCGGGAACGATGGAGGAAGACGAGTACACTTTGCACCAAAGGCAAGCGCCAAAGGTTGGACAAATGATTGGCACTGCTCGCTCCGCAACAGGAGCCAGCCGAACGCCACCCGCGACGACATATCAGCGGTATTCGTCGCGAGCGAAACCACCCCCGTCCAATTTCCAAAACCCTCAGTCTTATGGAAACAGAACTTCATCTGTGCATTACCAACCAAATGGCCCACCTCAGCATCCCACTCCGCTGCAACCGGCATCAAATCACCCAGGCTATGTACAGCAACCTCAATACTCGCAACCTGGGACGCCTCAACAAACCCGAGTGGGAATTCTTCAGCAATTTCAAAGAACAAGTCAGAATAGTAGTCCACACCTAACGCAACGAGGCCATTCCCCGGCACAGTCTCTCTCCCACCAATATCAACCGCGACCAGCTCCACCAAATTATCAGCACCCTCAGGCCTATCATTCGCCAGTGCCTGGACCTCGTAGTGCATCCCCGCAAAAAGCGGGAGCATATGGGCATTCCCCTCAGCGGCAATACCTGAGCCCAACCCCTAGTCAGAGCCAGCCGCGATATTTCCAACAGCAGCCCCATCTTCCTCAACCAATTCCGCAGCAAGGACCTCAGCCCGCATCGTTTCCCAACTTTCCCTCAAACCAAGCCAGCCCAGTAGCCCCTCCATACTCAAGCACCGCAGCGGCCGCAATGGTTTATTCCCGGAGCGCGGCTGAGCAGGCCGCTCTCATGGAGCGAAACCGAGCTCAGTTAGGAGAAGTTCAACGACCGAGTTCAGCAACACCACAACCCCCTCAACATTCTCTCCCAAACGGCCAGCCCAAGGCCCATGGACAGCCCACTCAGGAGAGCAAGCCTGGTGTCTCCGCCACCGCGTCAAGCACTGCATAAGTGCATATATTTAATACTTGGTGCGCACGATATGAGAAAGAGAGCTCCATGTTGTTCATTTTCTGCCTTTTCTTGCGTTGTGCACGGACTCGAAGAGACATGGGATTTCTAAATCTGCGATGAGAAGAAAGGAGGGCAGACGATTATTTTATTCTTTGTGGAGAAGATAAAATCCCATGTTAGTCAACAAGTGGCCTTTGATATATCGTTGCTTTTCATTGAGTTATACCTACATCTGTTTTATGCTTCTCTCGATCAAGATAAAGATTTAAGCGTTTTCTATTCGCTTTCTGTTGATGTATGTGTAGGTTCTTGGGATGGTACGGGCGGAGTATGGGTTCAGGTGTGCTCCATGGGGAGATGATGAAGCATTCAATCTATTTTACCTTTGCCAACATGTGGAACAACTGCATGGAATGCAAATTTCAATTTGTTCTACGACTAGTTGCACCAATGAAATCATTAGATGAGTCCTAGTATTGATATGACACGTCTCAGGAAACTAGTATTCCGAAACAGGGGAGAAGTCAGAAATCTAGATATCAAGTTGCAAAGAATAGCATGCAAAACCAAAAGATTGGTGTGCAATATCCAATCAAAAAAAAAAAAATGTCAAGACGCAGGTTTGGTAGCCCCGTGTGCCAGATATGCCCAGAGAGAGGATTCGAGTGAAAAGCCAGCATGTAAGGCAAGATAGCGGTGGGGGAAAATACAGGAAGAAGTACCTTTGGAGAAAAAAAGGCCCAATTAGAAGGTTATTCCAAGAATTCAACGAGAAAGAAAAGCCTATGCATGCCATCTGGTACAACCCATCGCCCTGTATCAAGAGCAAGAAACAGGCAATCTCCGTCCAGCGGTTAGTGTATCATGAATGACTCAGAGGTTAAATACTAAGAGTCATCGTAACTACACTGACAAAAGAAATCGAATGCTTTCATAACGGACATCATGGTATGACCATTGCGGCGATAGACATGAAACTGAAATATCTAGAAAGGAAACTTGATGTTAGCCGCAGATCGACGTCAAATAGTCCAAGCGGGGGGCCGCGATCCAAGATAAATAAGGGGAGTTTTGGGAGGAATGAATAGACATACAAGACAGCGTAAGCCCATGCATTCTGCGGGGCAATCGCATACTCGTTACCTGGAGGTCCGTGAGATGCCCAGAATGCTATGGCTGCACCGGTGAAGGCAACGACGACGACACGTCCGAAGAATTCCGATATCGCACCAAATGCAAGCAACGGAAGGAGGATGGCGGCAAAAAGGGCGGAAACTGTGGCATACAGTGGATTTGGGCGGCTGTATAGAAGGTTTGGATCGAGGATGACGAGGTCTGTATCATGTCCTAGAATTCTTCTATCCGTTTTGGTCATGTTTCCTTGTACTGCAGCACGATACGAATCCACGTCCTGCTCCGTTGCTGGAGGGAGAGCCTTCATGGTTTTGCTGTAGGTGTAGAGAGTGCGGTCTTACTGGTGGTGTTAGTTTCGTGACTCTGATTGATGTTTTAAAGAATACGTCAATGGCATGGGAAGTTTCTCACTGTATTGTTCAGTCCTAGCGAGTATTTTCTCCATCAAGTCCTGCCGCTTGTAACGTAGAACCGACCAGTCGTTGATTTGAAGATCGTGGAGTTTCGCCGCCAACAGTTTCTGACGTGGGGAATTTTGGGCATCGGACGGAGAGAGCTGCATGGTTTCAAGCTCGTCAAGAGTTTCCAGATCGTCTTCCATCTGCGCAATATCTTCCTGAAGGTAGCAGAGAAGTCGATGGTTTAAGTCTCGAAATTTTCGATACAGACGCGGCCGGGTATCCGGCTTAGATCTAGAAGTGCTGGAGTAAACAGAGGCAGACCCCGACGATAAGCGTCGAGGCTTGTCACTCAACTTGAGAGAACCCAAGTCAAGCTTGGGTTTAGAGGCTTTACGCATCGACGGCATGAATGGATCAGATGGCACCGACGGTTTCTTCGGGTAATAGTACGCTTCGGGGACAACGAGATCGTCGACGTTGGGGGCTGCAGAACTATCCACGAGGGTCTCAGCATCAGTAAGAAATGCCCCAGCCATTGGAACTCGAGTTTGCGACCCCGCCGCCAATTTCCAATTGACTTCATTGAACCCCACATCCTGGGGCGTAGGTGGTTGATATTCAACCGAGTCCCTGGAAACCACGGACGATGCGCGATCGGGGCTGTACCCCCTGATGGATACTCCAGAGTCCGAGTGGGAGTTTTGTGCTGCCAGACTGGGTTTCCCCCTACGCGCTTTAGACGTGTGTTTAACCATGTTGCCGGGATCCAGAATGCGCTCAGGAGACTCAACGGCCGAAGATGCGTCCACGTCCTGGGATTTATCGAGAAACTCAAAAACATCGGGGAGTTTTTGTGTCCCGTTAAGCTTACTAGCTTTCGTGGCCGCAGTGTTACGTTCACCACCAGCTGAGAATTGCGACAAAATCTGAGCAGCCATTGAAGCAGCTCCGTAACTCTTAGATCGCGGTCTGGTCTCCATTTCCTTGGGGAACCTAGATTGAGCGAGGTTGGGGAATTCGATAGCTGGGGCAGGTTGGACGGTATTTCCTAGCGGAGAGGCGGAAACTGAAGACGCCTTTTTCCCTCTGCCTTTTTTCGGGGCTTTCCCCAGGCCGGCGGCACGGCTGGGAGACATATTTTTGCGTGCAACGAGCACTCAAAGCTTCCAAAGTGGACAAATATCACCTGATTGGACCGAGGGACTCAAAGATCTTTCGATTGCTCTCTGGACAGTGTACAATTTGAGTGTGAAATCCAGAAAATAGAGAGAAAGTAAAGAAATAGCGCGACGTCTTATCCCTCGCCGAACAACGCAGCAAGACGCGCGTTGAAAGGGATATGGCTCAGCCAAGGCCGACAGCAGAGATGAGGAGGGCCAATGAGATGATATATACGATTGGAAGTCGGGATGGTCAAGCAGAGGTGCCGCGGGTCTGGCTTTGGCGGGATCACAGAGTTGAAGGGAGTACGCAGGTATATGTACCTACCTTGAGGTAAACAGATAAACGTTCGTAAAACCCTCTGCTAGTCGCTGTGGTCGGTGTTTGGGGCCAGATCATCAGAAACAAAAACGGAGCTGCGGCCTGCGCGTAGAGCGTAATATCATTATTAGTGATTGAGAGGGACTCGAGAAAAGAGCTGGAAAGAAGCGACACCAGCGGCACCAATTTGACGAAGTGCACGACGATGGCGCAAATGGGTGTCGCATGACAGAGGAGCGGTCATCGATAATGCGACGAAGCCAAGTCGAATCCGACCACCCTTGCTCGCGTTTTCATTAGCGTCGAAC
The DNA here is from genome assembly GCA_900128795.2 of Malbranchea cinnamomea. Taxonomy (NCBI): domain Eukaryota; kingdom Fungi; phylum Ascomycota; class Eurotiomycetes; order Onygenales; family Malbrancheaceae; genus Malbranchea; species Malbranchea cinnamomea. The sequence goes on from FQSS02000778.1 coordinate 68,944, forward strand.
AATGGATTGGCGCTACGTCTGACCTCGGGGGTGAGGGGGGTAGCACACAGGAGGCATGGGCAGTCGCAGAGGGAGAGTTACCCTCACAGACAGACGTTGCTGACGCATTCCTTGAGCCATTCCGCCTGTTTGGGATTTCCTCGCGCTGTGGGCTGAAATTTCTTTTTCTTTTTCCCATTTTCTTCGTCAGGCCATGATGGGCGTCAGAACTGACGAATGGCTGATGCAGAACTGCCGGAATCTCATGCATTAGTCGTCCCTCAGACTCTCCGATTCTGCAGAGTTTATCGTCTGTTCCTTGCCATTGAAACTGGAGGGGGAGATGTTGGTTGATTTCGGGCCACGCTGCCTCCCACACGTCCTGCGCGACGAACATCAAGTCATGGTTCACGACATTTCCAGTCTACATGCACCCACTCTCTTTTCCCATTCGCCCGCTGCCCACGTATCGAGGACTTGGTCCATCTTCTTAATGTTGCAACTCACCCACTAGAACGATGGGTTGCCGCGGTCCAGCGCAGCACCAAGTTGTAAGGCCCGCTTATAATACCTTGCATCCGTAAGATAACACGCAAATTGTGTGTAGTGTATTTTCTGAAGGCCAATGCCGGAGAATCACCAACTGGTGACCCATACGCAATGCCAGGTCAACAATCGCGGTACTAGAACCACGACTGAGTCTGGCAGCGTTCAACCAAATGAGATTGAAGCGTAGACCTTCCCACTATTGTCCCCCATCGCCCGTATCTGCCGTGTTTTAGGAGGGAACTCATCGGTTCCATAGAATTGGATATATCTCGCCAGGAATGCCTGAAACGTGGGAAGCTCAATCGCCTCTTGGGGGTCACTTCAAGATGGCCATCACTTGTCGCTCAAAGAATGTACTTGTGCCGTGTTACGGAACGGCATGCTCACCAGTTGGCTCGCTTGCTCTTGAAGCAAGGATCATCGCAGTCAGTTGCACGAGTCGTCGTGGTGGATCATCGTTTGGTCCCAGAAATCCCAAGCAAAACTGGCGATTCTTCGTGTGTTTCCAATTCTAAACCTTTTCTTGCAGCGGGATGATTCGTATTGTAACATACAATACATACTTACTTTAGTACTGACTCGCCAGTATTTCGTGTTCTGTATAAAATATTACTTACACTGCTCCACAATTCTTCATCTCGATGCTCTCTCTCATGAAGAAATTCAATCGGGAGAACTGCTGCCAGCTGAACCAACGCGTTGTATCAGCCTCGATCTGGCGGAACGTGGAATGCGTCCTCAGCCGGCCCTGAAGGAGTCAGTTACGTGACAACGCTGTGCCATCGATTTTGGCGCGGCTGCTCTGATGCACATGGTGCGGCCATGTTTTTTTCGACGCACGCGTTTTCGCTCCTGGCCTCTTCCCCAGGGCGTCTTGCCAGGTGATGCCCAACGCTACGTATGCCCAACCGGAAGGCCTAGGGGCGTTGAGCGAAGTTTTGGGCGCGGAGTGAGCTCAGCAACTTCAAGTTCAACCGCCAACCGCGATTTCGTGCCCTTGCGGAAGCAACTGAAGGATGAAGCCAAGGCGAGACGGTTAGCGAAGAGCAAAGGGGAAGGCCAGGAAAGGGCTTCAACAGCTGCACGTGCTGGCTGGGAGCTGACGGTGGGAATCGAAGTCCACGCGCAGTTGGACACGGATACCAAACTCTTCTCAAGTAAGCTGAATTGGCAGTTTGTTCAGTGGGATTACCTGGTCGCAGACTAACTCGGTGCGATTCGAGCTGCAGAGGCGTCCGCTGCGATTGACGACTCTCCCAACACCAATGTTGCCCTATTTGACCTTGCTTTCCCCGGAAGCCAACCAGTTAAGTTTAAAACCCGGTGCAAACTTCTGGCGATGTGTTGAGACTCATACATTGATCTGCTTAGTGGTTCCAACCTGCGACGCTCATCCCTGCTCTACGTGCCGCCATCGCATTCAACTGCGATATCCAGCGAATAAGCCATTTCGATCGTAAACACTACTTCTATCAAGACCAGCCGGCCGGCTATCAAATAACTCAGTATTATGGTACTTGAGAGGCCCAATTTCAGTGCTGTATGCGGCGCTTTGCGATGCTGACAAGTCTGTTCGCATAGAACCCTACGCAAAAAATGGACACATTTGGCTGTACCGGCACGACGGAATTGCGCCCGAAGATGGAGACAAGGTTCGGATAGGTATCAAGCAGATACAGATGGAGCAGGACACGGCAAAGTCGCAAGAGCTCCCGTCAGGGACTCATCTGCTTGATTTTAACCGGGTATCTAGACCTCTGATCGAAATCATCACGTTACCACAGATCCACTCTCCCGCGACCGCGGCTGCCTGTGTGAGGAAGATACAGGCGATCTTGCAGGCGTGCGGTGCAGCTACGACTGGAATGGAAATGGGCGGATTGCGAGCCGATGTGAACGTTTCCGTTCGTCGGGTTGACGGTGACAGTGTCTCAGGTGAACGATATCATGGAGTGGCGGGACTTGGTCAGCGCACAGAAATCAAGAATCTTAGCAGTTTCAAGGCCGTCGAAGATGCCGTCACTGCGGAGCGGGACCGGCAAATCGCGATCCTAGAGGCAGGAGGCATCGTCGAGGGGGAGACACGTGGGTGGACAATTGGCGGCACAGAGACCCGAAAGCTACGTGGAAAGGAAGGGGAGGTCGACTATCGATACATGCCTGATCCTGATCTGGCGCCAGTGATCATCGGAGACGATGTCCTGACTGAACTCCAAGCTACGATGCCAGCCTTACCAGATGAAATCCTGCAGATACTCACAGAAGATCCGATGTACGGGCTTTCAATCGAAGATGCCAAGACTCTGATTGAGTTGGATGACGGGGCGCGGCTGGAGTACTACCAGGATGCAGTGGATACTGTCAAATCCCTTCATCAGAGTGGTGAGCCTCAAGCGGGGGACCAGCAGCCTTCGTCCGCGAACGGAAAGATGGTGGGAAACTGGGTTCTACATGAATTGGGCGGACTGTTCAGCAAATCCGAATTCGCATGGGACCCCGAGCGTGTCCCTGTCGCAAGTCTTGCGGAAATCGTCCATCTGCTATCGCAGAAGAAAATCACGGGGACCACCGCAAAATCACTGCTGGCGATGATTTTCGAGGGGGATACTCGAAGTGTCCAGCAGATCGTGGAAGAAGATAACCTCTTACTACGGCCGATGTCGAGGGAAGAGTACATCTCCTTGGCGGAGCAGGTGATCAGCCAGAATCCGCAGATGGTCAAGCAGATCCGCGAGAAGGGGCAGGTGGGCAAGATTGGTTGGTTCGTCGGTCAGATCAAGCGAATGGGAGAGAGGGGCCGAGTTGAAGCCCAGAAGGCGGAGGAGGTGCTCCGAGAGCTCATCTTGAAATGATCATTTTTTAACATCTCTCCGCGACAACAAGAATCAAACGTATACACTACACACACCCTGTAACTATAGAACTGTAAAAATCACTCTAATTTATTACTCCGCCGCCGGGACGACGACGATGACCGTGCGTACGGCTGGTTCGTCGTCTGCAACTACTCG